>PHWZ01000058.1:0-123042 GCA_004379285.1 Botryotinia calthae
TGGTCACCCACCCAACTACTAATCCACCGATCTGAAGCTTGTGTATGGCAGAGCGGACGGGATGCCCAATTCTCTTCAGTCTATGGTCGTATGTGACAGGATTGTGGTTGTGAGAGTATATAAATACTTTTTGTGTTACGCGAGTTGGGGTGTTGGACGGTGGATTCACGAATAATGATCGCCTTTTATCCAACTACTCTATTTCCCAATCTAAAGTCTGGCTTCTGGTAGATTTGAATATCCTAATTTCCTTGGAATGTAGCTGCATGTGGAAGGAAATAGAGTCTCTGGTTGGAGATATGATGGAATGGAGTTGGATGGTGTTGGCAGCACAGGGTGTCTAGGGAGAGAAAGGGGAGGGGGCAGAAAGAGTAAAGGAAAGGTTGAAAGGAGAGGAACGGATATCTATAGAGAAACTTGATATTCTTTGTGTATCTATCTAGCTAAAAAGCATTGGAATTGTGATTGATTCTAGATACACACAACTCATCGTCATTATACTGACAACACCTGAGATGCGAACGATTTTTACCTTCATTCTGAGTGTTTCCGAACTAGCATATAGTTATCTGACACTGTTTGAAATACATACTATAGAGATAACATATCAATTCATACATAATAATGAGTATCTAGGTAGTGTTTTGCGAAGTATTTGATGAATGGAAGGAAGGCGGAAAATGATAATTTGAGGTATCAACGACTTTTGATTCCGAGATCATCTACCGTTGAGGTCAAAAATACCACCACACAAGATTTCCTCATCCATTTTGCACGCAAACCACAACCACAACCACAACACTAATCTCAAACTCCATCTCAGATGCTTTGAGATTATACACAGTCACACTTGTGCTATGTCTTCGTAGTATCAATCTTGTACCCCAACCGTAGGAATCCAAAGAAAAAAGAAAAAAGCAAAAGCAAACAACAAGACACAAAAACAAACAAAACATCAACCCCTCACCCCCACTATCCCCAATCTCATCCCCTTATCGTCATCCTCCACGTACCAGCGATCATCAAGACCATACATACATCAACCCTCAACATCATCACATGACACCGCCAAATTAACCACATCAGGATAGTGTCACTGACAACACCACTAGTAAACTGATGACAAGTATGAAAGAATGAAAGACACAGACACAGACACAGACACGACGACCTCTACTTATGACATATGCAGACATGATCCTTCGCGCTATCTCTTGTCCGTAAACGCGATGTCTTTAAAAGAAAGGTCCTGACTCAAGCACACGCTAGAATTGTTGATATATCTGCATGCGAAAACTAGAGTAGAAAGCGAGCCGCTGCATAATCCATGTTCTTGCCTTGTCTCGCTTGGCGATAGTTTTTCCTAGTCGATCCCCTCAACAAAAGAAAGAAAGAAAGAAAGAAAGAAAAGACAACTCCCAAACCCCGCCAACAATCAACCAAACAACCAAACAAACAATCAAACTGCCACACCAATTCAACAACACGATTACCGATCCACACAATCAGGGTCCTCCTCCGATAAACAAAGCACCAGCACCAGCACCAGCACCGGAAAGAAGCAGCCTAGTAACATAACCCAAAGAATATCTATCCATCTAAATTCGAGATAAGATATCTATCTATCTCTCTATCTCTCTATCTACACATCCCACACACACCCAACCCCTCTCATTCGTCACGACGATCCAAACGCCGTGCTCACACGCGTACGATCCCTCATGCACGCAATGAATCATGTCACTCTCACATCCATTAGATTAGCAAAACTTTCTTTTCTTCATGCTCATGTTACGTATATACTCTGTAGCGTAGCATTCCATCCCACGGTAACCTTGCTGAAAGGAAGGAAGGAAGGAAGGAAGTAAGTATACTGAAAATCATCCACATACATCATCTATCATACACTCGATATATTATATCACCGTACGTAGATATATAGACAGATAGAGAGCTAGAAACCATAAGGAATCCCTATTCAAGATAAACTATAATTCGCAGCGTGATAGTGACAGCGATAATCATGCTATCGATTACTGACACTGCCACTGCCACTGCCGCAAAACACCACATACACACACACGTAAAGTAAAGCATTAGAACACACATCATGAATACAAGTAAAATCCTCAACACTCATCAGTCGAGAAATCAATCCACCACCCCCGTCGCTTCTGCGTAATCGAATAATTATAATGAATCATTAACATGTGCAATGAATGAATAGGTAGGTAAACCCCTTCTTCCCAATCTACCATGTACCTCCTCCCCACTACCACCACCCGAAATCCACTAGGCCGCCCCATACAAACCACGCCTAGTTCCATCACCCAAGGATTAGCGAAACGGAAGGGGTTTCAGTCAGCGGGCACGGTGTCGCAATAGACCATCCAGCCGCGTGAATATCAACTCCCGATTCACCATTTCAGAGTCTCACACCACATGTATACGATATCCGGGTGATTCTATTACCTATCAGGAAGCTATTACCCATTCGACATGCCACGATAGCGGGGTCGCATTATGGTGTGTCCACTGAAGAGGGTGAAGGAGGGGGGCGCGGAAGGGTCAGATGGTGAATGGTTGGGTCGCTGCGTGAGAGATTTGTGCGGTGTGGTGGGGTAAGCAATAACACCGCACGCGCACATGCGCCTTTGCTCCAATGAATGCCAAATCCATCGCGCACAAAGAGCGCAAATGTGAATGCGTGTGGTTGGTCGAGATGAGAAGGCATGGTAGAAACGGAGTGAATGTAAGCGATTCCGATTCCATCCTGGAGATACTTAAGAGTGCAACTTCTTTCCAGGAAAGTCTTACAACTACAACCATAAAGCGACCGACTACTTCACATCAACGAATCAACAACACTTCAAACAACCCAACCTAATCTTCTAACTACCACCACCTCAAATCTATCAAGATGCCTGGAGATCACGGATGCAACTGCGGCGAGTCCTGTATGTATCTATCTCATTTTCAGTCCTTGTATCACATTCTTCGGATTGCTTGAACTGGTTGAGAATTTGTACTAATCATATTTATAGGCCAATGCGCCAAGGACAACTGCACCTGCAAATAAATTCTTCAATATGATACTCGATTCTGTTCATTAAACACTTTATCATCTCTCTCGAAATGACCTCGAATTTCCTTTTGAAAATCCTCCTCTTCGATGCGAACAAAACCTTTTGATCTTGTGGGCGGACGCTTTTTGTTTAGCCGGGTACGCAATGGATACAGAATGATTGTCACTGGGTGGACTTGATGCAGCAAACTTGGGGGAATGGAAAGCTTTTGATATCTGGGTTTCATGCGGGAAGGAAACGGAAAGGGAAAGGAGTTTGCAAACTTGCTTTGATATTAAATCAATTGACATCTTGACTGCAAATATGTTATCTCGGCCTCCAAAATGTTGATCTTTGTGATTGTGACATGAGAACTCTCGATAGACCCCCCACTACGTATCCCTCTCGCGATGAATGCGGGGTAAACGCAGATAAATCCTCATTGTACGACTTACCCTTAGCTTACCCATTGTATTCCTTTCCATTTGTTACGATTTCATATTAGTCTATCTTATCATCAAAGTGTCACAAGCCTTCTCCCGCGGTGGGAAAGCTTCCTCGTGGGCCTTGTGAGTGGCTTACAATCTCCCAGCTTGATCCCATCCCAGTACCAAATCCAAGGATTCCGTCAGCTCAAGGCTCTAAGGATTTTCCGACCACACCTACATTTTCATACAGCGCAAACGCTGAACCTTTGTCCTCTTCGCGATTCAGGCCTCCATAAAGGTGTTGCCACGTCTTTAAAGCCTTCTTAATTTCCATCTTATCAATGCACCCATTTGTCCAGAGTGTCTCAGCCTTGCCATCTCTGCCCAAGAATGAATAAGTCACATTGCCTCCAAACATCATCTTGAAAGTGTAGTGTTGAACTAGTACCGTATAGACATCAGTGTATCCGAGAAACTCTCCGTGACTTTATCCGGGTTGCTGTTTTGCCGCGACTGATTGTCCTTCTTCGAGCAAGCTGCATCATTGAACATATCATGAAATTTCCGACGTCGTGTCATCTCAGGTGAGGCCATGCTGCTTAAGATCGGCGCAATAATCATGTAAGAATATCTCACCACCCTCACCAAGATACCCCACTGTCAATGAATTCGTGCTCTCGGGTTACCCCAAAAAGCAAAATACTAGCTTGGAACCAAGATCTCCGGGGAAGGACACCCACGCCGTCTAGTAATCATTGTCGAATGATAGTTGATCACTTGCCTCTTGTTCCGCCTGCTGTGTAATTCATGGCATCTAACTTTAGTTTGAGGACCGCTCCTTTCTCAATTCGTCAGGGTGAAGCCCGGAAACGTAGGTCACTCGCCGGTCGTATTCTATGCCTCGCACTCTAGCTTATTTTCGCAAGCTTCCGGCTGTCCAATCTTTGAAGTTTATAGCTTCGATCTGTGAGTATAAGTATCTGCTTTACTTCCTCTTGTTTTTGGGATTCTTTCATCAGTAA
The DNA here is from genome assembly GCA_004379285.1 of Botryotinia calthae. Classification (NCBI taxonomy): domain Eukaryota; kingdom Fungi; phylum Ascomycota; class Leotiomycetes; order Helotiales; family Sclerotiniaceae; genus Botryotinia; species Botryotinia calthae. The sequence continues at coordinate 4,516 of PHWZ01000058.1, forward strand.
CACATCAACACAATCAATCAAACGAACATCCACACAATAACCACAAGAAAACCAACCGACACACTCCACGAACAACATACCATTGTTCATCATGTCTCCATGCTCTTGCTGCACTCATGCTGCCTCTGAAGGTTGCTCAAGCACCTGCAGCTGCTGCAAAGACAAGGTACGCGATCTTCTTTCTTGCCGCTGGGCAGGCAACAGGTATTAACAGACACCACTGTAGCACTAATGGTCTCGTCTCCCTTCCTCTTCTCACATAACTTCAAAAGTATTCGCATCGTCGCTCCGTCATATCACCAGCCATCTCGACTAAGACAGCGATGACCGAGGACCACAAGTGAGATGACCAGTACATCTTGTGATGAGTTAGAGTAGTGATTGATTCTTGCATTGAGAGGAGTTTCTGCATGTTACATTTCGTTGAGGATGAGACAGTGGATGTATGCTATCTTCTTGGTCGGTCGAAGGCGAGATATAAATGTGATATTTGCAAAGGACGAGGGTTGAAGCAGGGTCCACTTGTTTTTGGTTGCTGATTTAAGATAAATTCATCACATTCGTTCAAGTAACCTTTTGATTCGATCGGTCGTGATGAAATCCGTTTAATATGTGACCATGTTGTTTGTGCCTTGATAGCATAATGCAAAGCTGTTCTTTGGATTCGCAATGAACAAGGCCGCCCCAAAATGAGAAAGTGCGTGGATGGGTCTTTGTAGAAGTATCTTCGAGATGATAGCACGGTCCGGAAGCTGACGAGCTTTAGAAACAATAAGACTCTTAGTCGTACCCAAGGCAAAGGGTATTTCGGCGTGAAGAAGTAGAGCCCGAGTGAAGAAGTAAAACCCGACCAAACTCGACCGCTTTGCCCAGTCTCACTTCCCAAGTATCTGGACAGGGAGGCGAAAGCAAAAGAACCGGCGAAACAAGGCATCTGCGCTGGAATTGAACAGCAAACAATGGACTTGTTGAATCGAGGTCCAAAGAAAGAGGAAGAGAAAGAGAAAGAGAAAGAGAAAGAGAAAAGGGCTCTTTGAATTCTAGTAGGAGAAGAGATCCATATATAGTCGATTTATCTAACTTTACAATCCTTTAAAAGCAAACACCTTGATGGGTACATTTGAAGTCTGTGTCACCCACTCACTGTCAACACCTTGACGGATACCTCCCTAGTGCTTGTCTGCTTCCTTGCCTATTGCGTGATCAATAAATTCGTCATGCCTCATATGAATGATGAAAGTACTTATCTAACGTTTTATCCACAAGGCCTTGCATTCGACCTGCATAGTCAAGTCGTGAGCTGTTCATTATTCCCAATGTGATTGAGAGTCTTTCACCTGCTACCTTGGGACTAGGTAGGTAGGAAATAGCAATGCGTCAAAAATTGAAAACATTTGACTGGATTCAAAATATGTATTAGGAACAAGGGCTAGTATGCCTTTCATTAAAGTTAATGTTGACTTCGCCCATAATGACCGGTAATGCTCTGAGTTCTGGAACACCAGTACAAATCTATATTCTACCATGCGCTGCTATAACAATCATTGATCGATAATATCCATGCAGCCCTCTATAGCTTCTTGGCCATAGTTTACTAGTACGTCTCCTGAGCATTCCCACGCTTCTATCAATCTATTACGAATATGTGTTGTTGGCAAGGCATGTTGTTGCTCGGTGTATTTTAATACTTCGAGAATACACCCTCGGTCTTCGATGTCTGTAAACTGTTCGCCGCCTGTATAGGAGATGTGGTTAATTGAATTCGAAACCTTGCGACAAGAACGAAGACTTACACATAGTGATAGCCATATACGCTATGTTCATTGCAGATGGAGACCGATGGTTTGATATTGCCACACCACAAAGGCGTTTAACAATCGTGTTTATCTGTGCCTAGGGGATCAGGGTCAGTATAGCACTTAGGGTTATACATGAGTGAAATACCTCGATGTCTTGGCTAATTGCTTTGAGGCCTGGCCCCAGCCTAGGTATTCGCGGATCGTAAGTTGTGAGTAGGATTCGAGAGATATCCATGTGTTGATGGGCAGTGACTATGACTTTTGATGAGTATCGCATTATTGCAAGTCATCAGGAACCGCTTACCATGGCAATCAGATAAATACCATATTTCAGGTAGGGCCCGTCCGGAACTCACAACAGCAGCTCTATCATATAGAGCATCGAAGGACCGTGGACGTAAGCTTTCCCAGCCTTCGTGATACTGAACTAACATGTCATAGTCGCTGTTGGATTTACTACCCAGGCCGTAACAGTATTGTAATACATCAGCACAATGAACAATTGTTCGATAAGCCCAAGTAAAGTCGTCTGCATATTCGAGGGACCGATATTCGTGATACTGCAGAGGCATATGAAAAGGCCTTTGTCTAAGAAATGCCATGTGAACTTCTTGTCTGTACGCGACACGAAAAGCGGCTCTACGAAGGCTACTATCGAGGCATCCTGATGCTTGAGCTGTGAGAAATACTTGAGTTCCTTTTGGCGCTCCATCTCCCCTGCTCAAAGGTGCTACAAAAAATAATACACGGTTAGTCAAAGCAAATTAACCTCATTGGATAGGAAACGCAAACCATCAATTTCTTCATAGAATCTTAATATCACAGAAGCGACCAGTAGGTTTTCATCATACAAGACATCAAGATTATCTGAGACAGATACAAGATGCTCGGTACACTTGCTGTGGTATTCAGCAGCAGTCTCCATATTTAAGTTGGGCAGCGGGTTTCCGTTGTATTCAACCATGCCATTATTCCTATGCCGTTCGAGCCGGCTAAGGTATCTCGCGGATGCTGTGTATATAGCATTGAGAAGTGCGGGACAATGTTTCGCTCTTTGTGGGACTACTAAAGCAAAATGGCGTTCTGGGTCGCAGAGGTCAAACTGAAAATAAGAATGAGTATGAGCAAGGATAGGCTTTATTTGAGGGCTGTACATACCCAACCAGCCAGCTCATCTGCAAAATATCTTAGAAGGGAAGCCTGCTGTATTTCTGACTGAGACAGGACATCCACAACTTCATTTTGGACAATCAGTTCTCGAGGAAAGATTGTAGATAAGTCATAATCAACGGGCCGCTGGTGCACTATCTCACCAGGAATATTTGATTCGGTGAGATGTCCATCGGTCTTTGCAGGTCTTCTTGGGTAGGATTTGACAGCGGAACGCTTGCTTGAAGCAGACAAATTGCCATCTTCTACCCTTCGCTTCTTCACTGGGGGTCTTTCTTGCTCTTTCGAAATAGATTTTCTAAAGGCTTCAGTGCGAGAGGTAGCAGATGGCCGCCGCTCGATTAACCCTGTGGAGATAACTGGGTGGAGGGTTTCACTCCAATTGGCACTTAAATCTGATGTAGATGTGCTTTCACGCCTTGCTATTACTGTATATATTTCATCTAATTCTGGTGACTCGTCGATAAAGTCATCGGAACCAACTAAACAATTGTACGTGTGAACAAGGATGGTTGCGGCGATAATTCAGCTTCAACTTACTTTTTCCAGACAATTTCACCCATACTTGATCATTGAAATTGGAATCGTAGCGGGCACTGGAGCCATGACGAAAACGTATTTTTCCAAGAGAGTTAGAAGAGCTCGTATGGTTACTTTCGTCGTCTGAGTAATCATGTTAGGTGTGTTGAGATGAAGGGAAAGGGAAGGGTAGGGGAAAAAGCGACTTGACAACAAATCAAGCACTATTTGAATTTATGCTGTCGAACACAAATGCACCTACCAAAATGGTTCTGCTCAATTGCAGAAGACCTAATGATTGCATGTCAGCCGAGTTTCGATTGGACAGACACATTGCCTTGTGTTTTGTGTATTGTCTTCGGCGGTGAGGTCGATTACCTGGGACTTGACATTGAAAATTCAAGGGAAATTTCGATATTCTTGTGTGACCAGTATCATTACTATATGAAACCTTGGCTGTAAGTAGCATTTGGAATTGCTTCAGGCTCAATGGATGAAATGGAGAATACAGACACACGACGTCCAAGAATTTCTGGTATGGTGTGATAGGTGTGATAGGTGTAATGGGTGTGATGGGTGTGATGGGTGTGATGGGCGTGATGGGTGTGATGGGTGTAATAGGTGTAATGTGTACTGATAAAGCAATCGAGTAGTTTGCTGGACTACAGGAAGGTGGGAAGACGGACGTGGGGAACTGGAAAGCTGGGGTAGGAAGGTGCATGGGGGCTCGGGGGAGAAACTCGTGTGTACCTACCGAAGCCACGCCACCTAGGTATTTGTTCTACCAGTTGCCCGGGTAGCACATGTAATTGATGCCCGTCAGTTGTCTTGATCTGTCAGAACATTTGATATTGGATGCCAGAAAGAAACATGACGGGTATCCTCGTACAGTGTCGTTTGCATTTGAACCTCAAAGTTCGAATGCCCGTGTGGGATAGAAGAAGAAGATCGAAGATGCAGAAGCATAAGCATAAGTTCCCGGCACAGAGGTGAGAAACCGAAGATGCTCCGACTGCTGGGATAACCTACATATAAGTCTGCAGAGTGTCTGAGTGCCTGTTCCTTATTCCTCAAATGCATGCGAAGTAGCAAAAAGGACCCGACTCATCCTCGCCATCCTCACCGTTCTCATCACTAATCATGTTGATTGGGACCGACGGGCGTTGAAGACAGCTGAAGGACATGGTTTCGCGATCATGTGATGCGAAAGTAAATGACTTACTTGTTCATGCTCCGTATATTGAGTCGATTGGCACCTTCCCTTCCCTGCCCCCCCACCGCAATTTGAGAACGCTCGTTGATACAAAAGGTTGAGGCTGGCATATTTGTACTTCGTAATACTGTTAATTCTCATTTCTCATTTGGTCACCATATGATGCTTCACTCTATCTGGTTCTCACGTTTCATATAAAAGAGAGCAAGGCCATCCCAGTGACAGGAATGGAAAGATGCTATTCGTGGGTCTCACATATTGGCACAATTTGAGTGGACGATGGATCGATGAATACAGACAGATATATCAACTGAGGGCGGTGTTCATCAAGTCCTGTGTGGGTATCGAGGTAGGTACGGCATCCATCCATCAGCCATATACGGAGTATAAATCAACAACCAACCAGAGCTCAGAAGTGATGAGTATTTCAGAGGTGGGCATTTAAAGTACCTGGCCTGGGTCGGTGGGCGTGGTGGGTAAGGAAAAGAAGATGACTGGGAAGTTTCCAGTCCAATGCAATCAATCAATCAATCCATCAATCAATCCATCAATCAATCCATCAATCAATCCATCAATCAATCCGTCAATCAATCCATCAATCAATCCATCAATCAATCCATCCAACCAATCAATCCAATCAATCCATCAATCCATCAATAGAAACCAATCTTGGTGTTCTCCCTAATCACTTTGTACAACGACCACGACTTCATCGACTTTATTAGGTGGCGGTACTCCTTATTATGTACGATGTATGCATCTCATTGGAGGTCCTGGTCCTGAGTAGTAAGTACGTATCCAGTTGAAATGAGAGGAATGTCGCGAAGCATTCTTTACCAGCACCCAGTTCCTAAACCTCAAACACCTAAACACTGTAATGTACTCCTCTCAAAAATCCATAATCTCTTGGATTCAATAATTCCATTCAATTGAAGCTATTTGTTGTTCGTGCAATTATCATTCATTATCGAAATAGTCTCTCCCCTTCTCCCTCTTCCTCCTCCTCCTTCTCCTTTTCTCCTCTTTTAGACTTCTCTCTCTCCAATAGAATATGTTACCGTACCACACCGGGACCTTGTTACCAAACCAAAATTGATAAGACCTCATTCATTTCGCATTTAATAAAAAGCTTCGAGGCTGGGCCGTGGATCCCCTTTAAACCTAACGGTTTTGCTTTGACAGTACCAGAAACCCAAACCCAAACCCAAGTTTGTTATTCCTAACTATCTTTATCAAACGGCCACCTGGACATTACCTCCCTCTCGTTCGATGCAATGAGATGAGAGATCCCATAGTCGCTTTTGCGCCATTGAAAATCGATGACTTCCGCAAGATAGATTGCCAAATCCACTCAAATGACAGTGCTTTCGCGATCCGATACATTTTTGCGACCCCGGTCGGAATATACTTCGAGTCCCGGTGTGCAATCCGACGATTCTACACCTTCAACGCCAGATAAAGATCACGAACGAAAACCACGAACTGTGCGAAAACCATCGCCTGGTCTTGCTGCTCGGCTTGCAGCGTTAGGTTTTGGAAAGGATCCCGATCCAAATTCAGCAACGGCAACGTCACCAGTTGACCGAATTGGCCGCATTCCTGAAGATCAAATCCGCCAGCTTGATCACCTCCACCGCGCTAATTCAACGAGTTCGCATATTCACCGACGAGGTCGAGCTTGGAGTGGCAGCGTTGGTCTCTTGACCCCTCAAGTAACTGGGGGTAGCTTTAAAGAGACCAACCTTCGAGAGATCAACATTATTGACACGCGAGTACTCGACAGTGCTACGCATTCAACACCTTCGCTCAATAATTTTGGTAATCAGGACATGACAACAAATGTTGACCTCATAGGAATGGATTCGCAGAAGTATCGGTTGCCAGAACATATAAATGGAAATGGCACGAAAACAATGGCAGATATAAAGCAGGCGCACATCGAACGAAATATACCTCCTGTAGAAGATATTGAAATACATCCACCTCCTATTCACGAAGAAAACACACCTCCACTCCCTATCCACGAAGACGAAACACTTCCACCTCCTATCCGCGAAGACGAAACACCTCCACCTCCCATAGCTAAAGATACTCCGCCAACTGCGACAACACCCAGCGAATCTTCAAATGATGTTTCATCCTACTTCAACCCCTTTGGCCACCAACGGGCAGGCTCAATTTACACGTTATCGCGAGCGTCTTTTGCAAGTCAACTTGCTCAATTGACGTCGTTGCAACTACCAGATGCAGCCTCGTTATCAACGAAAATATCCGCAATTCCCAGCTCAAAATCTGCCTCAAAGGCATTGATGGGAGCCGCAGAACAAATTAGAAGTTGGATATCAAAAGCATCAGATGTTGTGTCTGGCCTAGACGGAGAGGATGATGTGGAGTGGGCAGCAGCCGGTGGTAGAGAAGGGCTAGAGGAAGTGGATAATGCGATTACACGTTTTGAAAAATTAATTAATGTTTACGTGTCAGCCATCGAGTCTTTACAAGAACGTCCGGATATTGCTACTGTTCCTGCAGACGAACTTCAAAAAGTCGTGCTACAGGTTGAAAGTATCCTTGGGGAATGGGAAAAGATAAGGAGAAATCTCAAGGGTGTAAAAAACTCGGTTGAAATTGCTATGGAATGGGAGGAATTATGGAACACAGTTTTGGGAGATATAGGCAACGAAGTGGACATTCTGGCGCGACTCGTTTTCGAAATGGAGGAGAAGCGGCACAAATCGTTGGCAGAAGCCGATAACGACGGAGTTGATATCAAAGAGCTCGAGACAATTGTAGAAGAAACGCCTTCATCTAAGTCGAGGTTACAGGCCAACAGTCGATTTGGTATGGCATCTTCAGCAGCCTTTCCTCTGAGCCCGAACTCGCCAGTAACACCGATAATGGCGCAAGACGACTCAAGCCTATTAGCATTGTTTGCAAGAATGCAACCCCTGAGAGCTTCTTTGGACTTTCTACCTATGAGATTATCTACGTTTCATGCTAGAGCCGAAGCGATATTTCCCACGGCCTGCGACGAGCTGGAAAGTCGACGAGGTGGTTTGGAGAAAAGCTGGAACTCTCTCGAAAAAGATGCTGAATCATTACGAAGGGAACTTGGCGAAGATCGTTGGGTTCTCGTCTTCCGCGGCGCAGGTCGACAAGCACAGAAAATGTATGAATCTGTCGAAAGAAGCTGTGCCAAATTGAAGGAGTCTCTTGATAATGGGGTCCATCTAAACAACCCGGCTACAATGGGCAAGAAGATCGAAAGTTACGAAGCAAAGAAAATGCACTATGGTCCCGCCATCGAACGAGTTCTTTCAATTATCGAGAAAGGAGTAAAGGATCGCCTCACAGTCAATGGTGAAATCTTAAGATTACACTCAGATATGCAACAGAAGTGGGATTCATTGAAAGATCAAATGAACGAATTGGACACAATACTTGAAGAACTCCAGGCAGATCGCAGAAACCAGCAGCTCAGAGATTCAATTTCGAGTATGGTTTCGAATGATCGCTCAACCATTGGAAGCTTGAGCAATGACACACCAGGAAGTTCTCCAGCATCCTCAGTTATAATGTCAAATTTAAGTAGTAAACTTGACCCCACAACACCTGCAAGAAATGGAAAGATACGGTCTAGTGGCAGGAGCAGTGTAGCTGGATCAAGAAGAAATTTAAGTGCTGGACAACCTCCTCGATCTTTCAGTCGAGCTTCCCCATCCCCTATTCCTCCCCGGCAAAGCTCTGCAACTCCAACTGGTCGTCCTCCCCGACCTTCCAACACACCCAGTGACAATCGACCTCGATGGAATACCAGCACTAATACCAGTGATACACTTATTGGCCATGGTTTCAAACCTCTTAGTGTCACAACACCAAGTTCCACCCAATCGAATCGGTCTACTAGGACCAATACATCTGACTCTAAAATACCACTACGAAGCCCATTGGGCCGCGGAAATACAGCCTCTCCAGTCATACGAGAACCCACAACTCCTTCAGGCAATAGGCCGGCTTCACGAACAGTACGCCGAGACCTCTCTACCCCTGGACCATACTCTCAACATACACTATCAGTTAATTCACCTTCCCATCCCCGTGTTCTGGCTAGCAAGTCTTCCATGTCCAATCTGACAGGCAATAACCGTCGTTCTTCGATGCAACCTTCATATTCATATGACGCTAGAGCTAGCAGCCCTGTAGTTCGAAGACCTGCTAGCTCGCTAGCTACCGGCAGAAGGATAAGCCTTCTTCCCACCCCACGAGGCAGAAACTCAGAAATGGCTGGCAGGGATAGTCCAGCACCACAAAGAGGTAGCAGCACGTCCACAACTGATAGCAAAGGTAATCCCAAGAAGCAATGGAGACCATAAAGTCTCTTGTCAAATCAAAGCTCTTGGGGTACTGAAGTTCTTAAAAATTAGCTCTGGTCTTTAATCGTTCGACTTAAATTATACACAGCATGGTTTGTAGGCGTTTTTTTTTTCTTTCTTTACCACGCCATTTTGAAACGCGCAACGTCTTTTAGCGAATGGAATTTTTGTGCTATACAGTGTGAATGGAGCATTGAAGGAGTTTAAACGGTATGGTCGAAACTTGCCTACGCAAGATTTCACGATCCACATTTGAAGGGTATAGAAGTGCAATGGACTGGAATTTGATGGATTGGGAACTTGGGGTGGTGAAGCGGCTGCGTGAGGTCAATGATGGAGAATGATACCATTACTTGTATGATAGATAAATTAGGATTACCAGGTAGTTAGCGAAGCGAAGGAAGACTGTGATACCCTTTTACTACAACCATAGATGTCGATGTTTTTCCTTCTTCTTTTTATAGCATGAAATGGTGTGTGAAATAGTTTGATAACTTTTATCCCATGCTTTCTTATAGTTCTTTCTCACATCTAGACCAACCTCATTCACCGCCACTTAGGAGGCCGGAAAAATAATTTCAATCATCTACATATGAGTGTTATGTTGGTGTGTATAATAAGTAATAATTGTAACACATGATCGTCCATAAGTGGAGGAGGAGGAAGATTCTCTCCTTTCTTCAAGATATACCTGGGTAGCTAGGCGTTGTAGGTAATAAATTCTTTCTATATGTATGTATGTATGTATGTACTCTTGTAATCGTCACATCGCCATTCATCAAGGTGTATATAGTATATATATACCTAGGTAGGTACATACAGAGTACTTTGTGTTAACCCATATATGCAAAGACCGAATTGCCAATCCGGCCTCATGATTCGCTCTCCTTGTGGAGTACCCGTCGTCACTTTTCTCCGTTAAACCCCAGATTTGTGGGGACTGCATCTTCCGGTTTAAAGAGGGCCGAAATCGCTGGGGATTGCTTCTTGATGTGATGCATTGATATATCTACATTTCATTGAGTGTTTGTTGTATTGTATAATTTGTTTCTTTTCCCCACGTGTAGGGCATATTTGAGGAGATAAGGATTGTATCTATTCTACCGTTCGACTGTTGTAGCAAAGACATCGAGGTTGAGTCAAAATGACGAAGACGTTTAAGGGTTCAGAAGGTAAAGGCATTTCTTCTACTCGTCTCTACGGTCTACGATTCCCATTCGATGTTTCCTCGGTCAATTAAATCTGCTTTGCCCCATTCCATATTCCACTCGTCTCTTGCATCATTCCATTAAACTAACACATACACCACATAGTCTCATCCCACAATACACCAGAATCCTGCTGGGTATGCATCAACTCAACCGTCTACGATGTAACGGAGTTTCTGCCCAATCATCCTGGCGGATCCAAAATCGTTCTCAGTCTCGCCGGTAACGTTGACGCCACCGAGGAATTCGAAATGATTCATCCGCCCGGAACCCTCGAGGAGAATCTCGACGCCTCCAAAATCCTCGGCAAGATTGACGTTTCGGAACTCAAACAACCAGTGGAGGAGAAAACAAAGAGTTCTCCTGTTGAAGTTGCGGGTCACACAGATAACGATGAAGATGCGATTGATATAGATGCGGATGTCAAGACCCTTCTTAATCTCGATGAGATTGAGCAGTTGGCCACGAAAAAGATTTCAAATAAATGCTGGTCATATTATTACTCGGCGGCAGATGATCTTTGGTCGAAGAGCTTCAATAATGCGGTATACCGACAGATTCTCCTGCGACCACGAGTCTTTGTCGATTGCACAAAATGTGATTCCTCCACCACGATACTGGGACAGAAAGTTGGATTGCCAATTTTTGTATCGCCAGCGGCAATGGCGAGATTAGCCCATCCCGCTGGTGAACAGGGCATTGCGAAGGGAATCTCGAGCTTTGGCGCTGTGCAAATTGTGTCGAATAATGCAAGCATGACTCCTGAACAAATTGTAGAGGGCTCACTACCAGATCAGATTTTCGGCTGGCAGTTGTACGTGCAGAATGATAGGAAGAAGAGTGAAGCTATGCTGCAAAGGATTAATGCTATGAGTGATAAGTACAAGTTTATCGTTTTGACTCTAGATGCGCCAGTGCCGGGAAAGAGAGAACATGATGAGAGACAAAAGGATGTAGGAGCTAGCCTACCTGTTTCTTCGGGTGTAAAGGCCAAGGAAAATGTGGAAGATAACAGTCCGCCAGCTGGCAAAGGAGGGGTTGGAAAACAACTGTTTATGGGAACAGCCGCAGATTTGACTTGGAAATCTACCCTATCGTGGTTGGCTGAACATACTAAATTACCAATTGTCTTGAAGGGTATTCAAACCCATGAAGATGCATACCTAGCATCTCAATATGCACCACAAGTTAAAGGCATTCTTCTTTCAAATCATGGAGGAAGAGCGTTAGATACAGCACCACCTGCTATCCACACACTCCTCGAGATCCAAAAATACTGCCCGGAGGTTCTCAGTAGGATAGAAGTTTGGGTCGATGGTGGCATTAAGAGAGGTACAGATGTAGTGAAGGCTTTATGTCTTGGAGCTAAAGCTGTGGGGGTCGGCAGAGCTGCCTTATTTGGTCTTGGGGCTGGTGGTCCAGAGGGCGTTGAAAGAACGTTTGAGAGTATGTATTTTCTGATCTGTTTGTCCCAGCAGTGCCCGCTTTCACCTTCACTTCCCGAAGAGCTATTGAAATTACATTGGAGATCTTGCTAACATGTATCTCTGTACTAGTCCTGAAAGCCGAAATGGAAACTTGCATGAGACTCCTCGGCGTGGAGAAGATTAGTGAATTGGGTCCTAAACATGTTAATGCCAGAGCGGTAGAACGGGATTTGTATGATGGACATCCAGGCTTGGAGAAATTGGGATTGTGGGTAAAAGCCAACTTGTAGATTTTTTAATGGAGAGTTGTAGAGTAGGTGGTCGTGCTAATATAGGTAATTTGGGTATTGTGTGTGTATGTAGATTGTAGATGTATAGATTGCAGACAAGTCAATCAAATTTATAATCTAGTATTACATGCTCATTTGAAATGAATCGCACTTTGTAATTGGATTTGTTGTTTCTGTTTACTACTCATCTTGAGATTTGTTGGAGACGATTTGTTGGAGACAAAAAATCTCTCTTGTTTAGATTGGTAGGTCGGTAGGTAGGTATGTATGTGTACCTCTACTATTCTATCATACTATTTGTACTCGAGTGTTGCTCATATTACCTATCTCAACATCTTCCACATCTTCCCTCGTCATGATTTACCTTATAAGTTACCTTACCCGTCTATCCATCGATTTATCCACACATTCCCATTTCACTAGTATTAGTGTCTTGAATCATAAACAACGAATAATACAAATTTCGGATTTCAGATTTCAGATTTCGGTTTTCGGTTTTCATACCATCAAGGTACTCACTCCTCTGCTATACTCTATCTTGCTCGCTTCGTTTGTCGACTTGTTTTGAATGGCTTGTATGGGAGTATATGAGTATACTTGGAGAATTGATGTAGGTGGTAGGGGGGTAGGTGGATGGGTAGATGGGGAGATAGGTGATATGGATTGTTATGTTAGATTTAGATGTTAGATGTTAGATGTTAGATGTTAGATGTTAGATGTTAGATGTTAGATGTTAGATATTTAATTATGAATGAGAGAGTTGCGATTGGTTTGGGGGAGGAGGGGGGATTGTATGGTATGTGGTATGTGGTGTGTATGGTTTGATTTTAATTCGTAGTTGGGAAGGGAGGTGGAGGGAAGTTAGAATACCCCCACGTATATAAATAGTGATTGCGGGAGTTGCATGGGGGAGGGGAGTGGATGGTACGTGGTATGTATGCGGTAGTAGGTGGTAAATGATAGGATGTTAGACAATATTGGGATGGGAAGTTTTACTGCGTGGGGGGGTTTGGTGAGAGGAGAGTGAGTAGTGTAGTTGAGATAACATTCTAGTTGTTATACAGACTGTTCTGTTACAAATAGCTCTTTGAATACACTCGTCACATATCAAAAGCTGGTTTGTGACTACCGCCCCACGGGTATGCCTTGAATTTACACTTTTGTTCGGAAATGCTGAACTATTGAAACCGAAGGCAGGAAGCACAACATACCTGATGAGAGCTATACCTATGCTCCCTGCTGTGAAGGCCTTACATGCATGTGTTCACATTAACATTGATATATCAGAAAGGAAAGAACATCAGCTAAAAGTGATTTACTCCTGACTTTGAAGAAACAATGCAAAGTTCCGACCTTCAGGCAAAACGGATTAGGCGAAGAAAGAAAATTATGCTCTAGTAGAGTGTACAAGACGTCATGTTAGGATTGTGAGCAGTACTCATGGGTATCTATTTGTTCATTTATACATTATCCGCATCTGCCACAAGCTGAAGTAAGAAAAGACCTTAGAGAAGATGAGGATCTGTCTCACAAATGCAACGCTCGCCCCATTGTTAATTGTGATCGTACCATGCAACTACATTCAGTGGCACATACATAGACCATTGACCTTCCATTCCCATCATCACACGCCACGAAAAGAAGCCAGCGGAAATGAAGTTATGGTGACAAACAAATGGCTCAAGGAGTGGCGTTCTAATCTGTGTCTCTTGTTTCAGTCATGGAGCAATGACCGGATGGCCGGGTCGTGTATAAAGATCCTGAGATATTCCTGATTAGTTTCACTGCAGCATCTTCTATCGCACTGCATCCGCTCTTGATCCTGCAGTCTGCCGTCGAACACTCGGAAAAAATCCAGTCACCGGAAATCAGTTGCTTGAACATCCAATCATTATCATGTTCCCAAAACTTGCAGTTGCCTCGCTAGGCATACTCGCGACCTCTATTCAGTGCATCGATGTAACGATAAATTCTATCCTCGATGGTGAGATCAAAGTCGCCTCTACCCAGCTCGACAAAATGAACTTTTTGTTAAACAACAACCTGACTTGGTTTTTTGATTTCACTACGCAGCCCCACTACACCTATACGCCAGGTGCCGTGGTTAACTCTGATGCTGCTACATTCCCTGCTTCGACTAGTTACGGTATGACGATGGCTTTAATTAACTTGGGACCATGTGCAATGTTACCTCCTCATTACCACCCACGAGGTACGAACTTTGTAGTGGCAGTCGAGGGTGTGACGCAGACGTGGATGATTGAGGAAAACGGGGCAAAGGTCGTCAATCAAACACTGAGGCCATGGCAGATGACAATCTTTCCAAGAGGAAGTATTCACAGCATGCAAAACTTAGGTATTATTTGTCCTTATAACTTGAGACAATCAATGCTAAATGGAATCAAGGTTGTACTAAGGCTACTCTTGTATCGGCGCTGAACTCGGAGGATGCAGGCACACAGAACATCCTTAATGGATTTGCACAATTGCCACCAGATATAATAGCTGCGGCTTTTGGTAATCCAGCGGCAGGCTTCAATCTTCCACCTATACCAGAAGTAGGTACTGGTAGTATAATTGGGTCTGCGGCCTGCCTAGCAGCTTGCAGAGGGAAAATGTAATGCGAGTTCTAGTCTTGTTTAATTGTGAGTGATCAATCCCTTCGGAATCTCACTCGACATGGTATTGACTCGCAATAGATGTCCTATTCGTTGTTGTATTGAAGTGGCGTTTGCGGATTGAATATACAATACAATCTGGCGTTTTGAATTATTGTTTTGAGGAAACCGTCTAGCGATTGGAGGTTCACTAAGTATAATAACAACCATGTAAAGTATTTTGGCCATCGTCCTGTTCGCCTTGGTGCAATTTGTGTATACGTAGTCACCACAATATATTCCAAAAGAAAATGAGACTGCCCATCAAGGTTGGTTGGACAAAAAATGCTCGAATTTGTCCGTTTGGAGAGGGGTATCGTACGTTCAAAACGCTCCCTATTTGCCTCCAAACTTTTTCGCGACCCAAGCACTTCCGTGTTCATCATACTCTTGCTTCGTTACCGATAGCTTCTTCAAGACATCAGGATGTCTCGCCAATTCTGCTCCACCATTCCAAGTGCTAATAATAGGATATTCTGGTCTCGCACAACGAACGTAACACTCCGCTGGAGCAAGAGCCTTAATCTCAAGCTGCAGTCTTAAGATGAATCCTTCTATCTTTGAGCTGCCTCCTACGACAATGATATTTGCGAGAAGCGCTGGCCATAGACCCATTGGTAAAGCAGAAAGACTTTCCATGACCAGTTGAGCAATGCCCGATTGTCGCATACCAATGTCCGATGGATTGAACAGTAATTCCGGGACTGTAAATCTTTCGTTTCTCAAAGTCAAAAGATCTTCCGCAGCTTCTGCCAGCTTCCCCTTGGTCAACTGTTTTAATTTTCCTGCTTGTAGCGGATCATGATCTCGCACGAAACCTTGAGACCGATTATGATAATCCGGGAGAACATAATCTTTCGCTATTCCACCACCCGTCTCAAATATTTCTCTTCGGTCTCCTCTGGTTCCTTTCCACGTTTTCTCCATATCCCCATTGAAGTCCCTTGATACATAACAACATGCCTCCTTGATTTCATTGACCAAATAAGTATCGTTGCGCATGTCATACTGGCGTAGAGATATTAAGCGTGTTAAATAATTTGTCATGAGCTTGCCTCCAACTTCTAATCTCCTGATCGCCGATTGTAAAGGGCGCCCTCGCAGCACAGGTGTAATGGTCGTGTGAGAATATCCGGCGTCGATGAGGAGTATTATTTCGGCGGGAAGAAGAGGCTGTGATGGGTCTCGAGCTGGCCCTTTAAAGATACCTTGAATGTCGTTATACGAATTGAGAATTGGACCTAGATATTCATTAATATACACAGTTGTAACATAACATAATACACATCACCACATACCAGGACATCGATAGTAGCTAGCGAAGCCAAATTCCTCGAAGACCATCTGATCGCAATTTGTTTGCAGAACTGGCAGCGCATTAGGAGCCTCTGTCAATATGAGACCCGTCTCTTTTGGATCGCAATGTAGTGGCGCTTTTTTGTCAAAGAATTCGTGCTCCCATATTTCCTTTTCTGCCTCCCAGTTCACCAAGTATCCTTTTTCGACGGGCCTACGAAAGACGATATCTCCAAAATCCGTACAATTGTCGAGTTGTGATCCAATGTATACCTTCTTCTCGCGATCGCGGGCCAGGCAATTGGGTATAATTCGTGGTGAATCCGTGGATTCTGGAGATGAGAATCCAGCTTTGATGGTGTAAGCTCCATTGTCAACAACCAGAGTTCTGGTAGGTGTTGCTTGAGCAGCGTCCGCTGCCTTTTGCTGTGTAGACATTTGTTTTATTTCGTCCAAGTTTGGACCGAAAAAGGTGTCAGCACATTATTATCGGGATGGTAAGTGGAGTTTTGGTGGTTGCTTGAAGCTTATCGACGCATTACAAGGGTGAATATCGCGTCGCACTACCTATGGGATTCGCGCAGAAACCCCCACCAAGAAAATAGTTTTCAGGCTTCAGATTTCTCAGCGTCATAATCATTGGTTTTGCACCACAACAACGATATCATGGCCGACACCGAAAAGAAAGCCGGCGATGACTTGGCTCTTCTACAATCTACTGTCGAAACCATAAAAACTTTGATTCTACAACTACAAGCTTCAGCGAAAGCTCCAGAAGATGTGAAGGAGGGGTCATCGACTGAAAAGAAAGAACCCAAGCACGCCGCTGTCAATGCCATCGACCTTGCCCATGATTCTGCGAGTTTAATTAAAGCACACTCGACGAAGCTATCTCTTTTGATTATCAACAAACCTTTTACACCTTCGGCAATTAGTAAAGTTTTGCGAGAACTTGTGTCGGGACCTTTACCAGGCCTGGCATCTGCTGTCGAAATTTGCCATGCTGCGAAATACACCAAGGCTATGAGTGAAGAGCTGCAATGGAGAGTAAACAAGGTCTTGACGGAATTATCAACTCTTATCAAAGCAATTCCGCTAGACGGTAACATTCTGAGCGACGACAAGAAGAATGGGACGGGTAAATCCAGTGGGAAAGGTAGCTTGGCTTCGACGGGTGTTGTATGGGATGCCTGTGATTCTGTCATGGGTCTAAAGACTTTGGGTGTAGCAGGTTTGGCTATGAAGAAAGCTGTAGAATATCGAGACTTGGTGAAAGATGCGCTCGAAGAATTGCAAGCATGGGCGGAGGAAGAATCTGACGATGAGGACGAGGATGATGACGAGAACAGTGGTGATGAAGATGACGAAAGAAAAGACCCTCAAGATATTGTGGATGATCTCTTTGGATCGCAACCACATATACCCAAAGACGACCCAGAGAAGATTCGCGAAAAGCTCGAGTCGTCGACCAAAAGATTGAGACTCATAATTCTGATGTATCAAGCGGTTGAGAAGAGAAGG
The DNA here is from genome assembly GCA_004379285.1 of Botryotinia calthae. NCBI lineage: Eukaryota > Fungi > Ascomycota > Leotiomycetes > Helotiales > Sclerotiniaceae > Botryotinia > Botryotinia calthae. Next base: position 21,986 of record PHWZ01000058.1, read on the forward strand.
TTCAAGACACTTCCTTACCTGCCACATCCTGAAATACCTACACAACTGAAGGAGGAATCCTCCGAGGATCCAGGTATTGTGGAGTGCTTAGATGAGGTACTTGTGAGAATGAAGAAGATCACAAATCTCACGGATGATCTCGCAAGTGCATTCTATGACTTAGATAGTTCTGCGATTGACAAGCTCATGGATGAGACTTGGTTCACTGGTTTTGCTACAGTTGAGTTGTTGATTAAGAATTGGGAGGGACAGAAAGATGATTTCACTACTTGGGTGCGTATTGTCCAGTCTTTGGACTCGAATCGCTTGCTAATTGTTCTAGGCATACAAGTTCCAGCTGGCTATGAAAAAGGGGTGGTAGTGTAACGAGAGCAAAGACTTTTCGCTAAACCGCCTTCTTTCACTATTACATTGAGGCTGTGATCCTTGAAAGATTTACTAGATATCAGCTAATAGAGAGTAGCTTGAATATTACTTGATCTAAGTTTTTACATGTTTTCAGAAAGGAAATGATTTAGATGTTGTTGGCATATTTAGAATTACACACAGATATGATACCCAGATGCAATACGAGACCAAACTTTTCACTTCTGTGGATATCAAGATTGTAATCCCTTGACCCGTGACAAGGTTCAAGAGTCAGCAAGAATACTGCACGATTCTTCTGGGAAGGTGTGCATTTTTTCTCACCGCGCAGGAGACCAGTCTCATAGGAGTACTCGTGTATTCAACAAGTTGAGCTACTACCCCTTGTCAATACATTCTTGGTATCCTTCACTCGCCTCCACATCTACTTGCTTATTCAATTCTCTCACAAATGGAGATCTTCCTGTATTCGGTGTTCTGTTTGGTGCTCGTGTGTAACCGATTGTCAAAGCAGCTTATGTACCCCACGTCTCGGTTACCTTAACGCGAGATACCCCGAGGACTTGATGCCAAGTTGAAGACCAGGTACCCACCCCACTTCCCCATAAACAACTTTCTGCTTCCCCATGGGATGGATAAATTCGCTCCGGCCTGTTCGATGGATGAAGATGCATGCATGTATGCAGCCGAAGCGGGCGAGCTTGCGTGGGATGTACAGTATTTATATCAGCTTCGTAACCTCTGCAGAAAGTGGGATATTGCGAGTTCTATTCTCTCTCACTTCTCTTGTTTCTTTGATCACTGAGCCCACAATTCGGTATCCAAGATGAACATGGCTGGCTCCATCGAAGATTCATCTCAAAAGCCTAAGGCTGGGGGAATGGTTCATCCAATTCCAAAATCAGACCATGACATATCCCATGTCGAAAATATGCACTATTTGGGACCTGATAAGCCAGATCATATGGATTATGGACGTGTCGATTCTGAAGTTGCCAAATATACCAGCGATGTGCTTATCCATATTAGCGATGATGAGAATAAACGACTCAAGAAGCTCATCGATAGACGAGTATTGATTATCATGATCCTGACATATTTTATACAAGCGCTCGATAAAGGAACTTTGGCATTCACATCGATCATGGGCATCAGAAAAGACGCTAATATATCCGACACACAGGTATTTGTTTATCTGTTTTGCCTTCCAGATTCGAGCAATCGCTAATATGGGTGCAGTATCCATGGCTCACAACATGTATATACATTGGTATTCTCGTAGTAGAATACCCTACCAACTGGGTTATACAACGTGTACCGATTGCCAAATATCTGGGTATAAATGTTTGTGTTTGGAGTATAATACTTTCAATGCATGCCCTCTGTCATAATTTTGAAGGTCTGGTCGTGGCTCGTACTCTTCTTGGAATCTTCGAAGCTGCTTGCCAGCCCATCTTTGTGGTTTTGTCTAGCATGTGGTACAAAAGAGAAGAACAAGCAGGAGTTGTAATATACTGGTACATGATGAACGTATGCTTACCTCTAATCCCAAAATACTCGGACATATCTAACGATGATAAATGTAGGGTGCTCAACAAATTGTAGGCGGGCTCCTAGCCTACTGCTTCACTCTTCTCAAATCCGGCCCCCTCAAATCATGGCAAGCGATCTTCGTCGCCTACGCCTGCCTCTCCTTTCTTTGGGGAATTTTCATCATAATCTGGATGCCCGACTCCCCTATGCGCGCCAAATGTTTCAGCGAAGCCGACAAAAAACTCATGGTTGAGCGTGTCCGATCCAACCAAACCGGCATGCAAAACCGCAAATTCCGTATCGAGCACGTCAAAGACGCATTCACCGATCCGCAAATGTACTGTTATTGTTTAATAGCTATATGCACAACATTGCCAACGAGTGGACTGGGTGCCTTCGCAAACATCATCATCACAGGATTTAATTTCACAGTTCTGCAAACGCAGCTATTGGCTATGGTTTTGGGCTTTTACATCATCATCGTGTTATTGTCTAGTCACTTCCTGGTGAAGAAGTATAACCAAAATATCCTAGTCATGACTGTCTACCTTTTGCCGTAAGTGGGACTATTCGATATCACCGCAACTATTCTAATCCCAGAATTTAGTTCATTCGTCGGCACTATTGTCCTCATGACAGTCCGCAACACCAGCTTAAGCACCAAAGTCGGCCTTCTAATCTCTTACTATATAACACTCTCCTTCTGGTCCACTGCCACCCTTTCCATGACTCTCATGTCCCGTAATGTTGCCGGACAAACTAAGAAAACCATTGTAGTAGCTGCAAACTTTATAAGTTGGGCAGCAGGAAATGCAGTTGGTCCCCAAGTTTTCCTAAAGAACGACGCGCCACGCTATTTCATCGCATTTGCTACCCATCTTGGCTGTTATGCGTTGCTTCTTCTGGTGTTAATGTTTCTCAGATGGCACTTGATGAGTGAAAATAAGAAGAGAGATGAGCTGGCAGGGGCAGGAGTTAGAGAGGCTGATGACAGAGACATGGTGCACGCTTTTGACGATTTGACGGATAGAGAAAATCCCAATTTCAGGTATGTTTACTGAGATGGAGGAATGCATGTTAGAAGATGGTAGAGAATAGAGCGTGCCGCTCAGAGATAAAAGGCACTTTGATCAATGATAATCACAATGATGCATACATCTTGTCCTGAAATATGGATGAAACTTTGCTTTTATATCTATCAACTACGTGAAGAAAATGAAAACATGTATGTAGGCAAATCTTTGCGTATTCCCGAAACCGCCACTCCTCTAATCATTAAGCTGCTTAAGGTATATTTGTCCAGCATTCGAGGAGAAAGAAGAAAAGAAAAAGTCGATGAGTTCATTCCGAACAAATCGCAAGGCTGATAAGGATACTATTGTACACGCTGCCTGGTCGAACTTATTAAGACCCGACGACGACACTGGTGATTCTCACAAGCAGCAATGCAACGATCTAATGGAACGATGCAAGGCCTTGCGGGTCAACAGTTAGTGGTTGCTTGCGCTGTTGAAAGTATGTAGTGTATTTGACTTCGCCTTTCAGTAAAGAAGCCGAGTCAACACCCGGAATAGCTCCGTTTGCTGTCGCTTTTCCCAACTCAGTAGCTTTGACATAGTCGGGTTGAACTGATATAGGTCTATGGTCTGTTAGTATAGTACTCTATAGAATCGGAAAAAGATGCTTACCCGTTCAGTTCCCGATCGATCTGTAGAAATTCCTTCATGGTCTCCTTGGAACCTCTTTCCCTTAGGTACATCAAGTATAAATTACTGATCTCCTTCTTGGTATCCAGCCTCATGGATGTCTTGATCATATCACTATGAATTTGCTTGAGCCTTTCATGATGTTCGGATTCCGAGGTTGAGTTAGTTGGCTGCGCTAACTCAAATTCCATGTATTTGGTCCAGAAATGACGGCTTTCGGGATACCATTGTGTATTCTTCTGGAAAACTTGACGAGCTTCATTGACAGATCCTTGAATCTTCCACAATAAAATGGCCCACTCAACAACAAAGGCTGCCTTAGAATAAATATCTAATTCTGTTGAAGCGATCTGTGCTTTGTAGACTTCAATCGCGGCATCAAGGCCTTTGTGGCGGCGTTCGAGATTGGCCCAAGAAATTATAGTCTCTACATGGCCAGGCATGCGATCCAGAATAGCTTGGTGAATATCCCTCGCAACATCGACACGCCCGGATATCTCCTCGAAATAAGCGTATTGCAATCGTATCCCGGGTTTGCTGATTGGCACATAGAGTGTGCTTGCTCTTTGATATATATTTCTGACTTCTTCTTCCTTGCGTTCCTTTGATGACATCCACCGAGCGTAGCGAAACCAGAACTCGTCGTAGAATGCGCAAGTTACTAGACATCTCTCATATAAGAAAATAGCACGGGTATAATCACCCTCGGCCTCTTCAAAGTCCAAGTATTTGCGCCAATTTGAAAGTTGCTGATTATCGAGCTCGGTGACGTGGAAATAAGGACGCTTGATCTCAGACTCGTATGTCCAACGTTTTGTAGTTTCCGCTTGTGTACGAGCGAAAATTTCAAGATGGAAATTATCGATCTTGGTTCTAATGTCACGTTCAATCTCTAATTCCCCTTTGGGACCAGACTGGAAGCCGGTACTTTCAGAAACAACGTCGGCACGGAACTGTTCGAGTGTTTCGGCTGGAAGAAGCTCCAGCAATGGACGAGCGTGAGCTAATTGGCGAAAACGTTCAAAGTATCTAGCATATTGATGCATAGGAATCTTCACAACTCGGTTCAAAATAGCAAATATCTTGTCTTGAGCTTCCAGTCGATCTTCAAATTCCAGGTATTTATCCCAGAAAGGATGGGCAAGAAAATCCAATCCCACTGCGACAGCACCACGCTCGAAAAGCCTAATATAAAATGTTAGATACGCCTCATATTTTGAAAAGGGAGGGAATGGAAAGGTGGCAAGGAGTGCAAATACGGGAAGGGCAGTGTGCACAAATGCAATGATATTTATATCCTCCTCGTGCCGACAATGTGTGCAGAGTGATACGGGACAAAAGCGAACGTGTGATAGCAGAAAGATATCCTGGTCATGTTGGTGAGAAGAGTCAAACATGCGCAGCTTTTTTTTGGCATTTCTCACCGTTTGTGAGCCATGAAAACCCCGAACGTAGCTCATGTGGCTGTATGGCCATGCTGCAGATGCTGTGTTAAGGGAAGGAAAGCATCTAGTATACTTACTCTCTGATCACATCAGGATCATGACTTGTCTCAACCTTGAAGGAACAATAATCTGTCCACAAATCCACAGATGTTGCTATACTGGCGATACCTCTCTCAAAGACCTAAAATATGTCAGCACATAGCTCATTGCCTTACAGTCCATCTTTAATTACCATCTCAGCAGCTTCTGTGCCAGCTATGGAGAATTCCAGATCTGCATATTTCTTCCAATATCCAAACAGGAGGGGGAATTTCGCAAGGAAGCGATCGTAAGACTCTCGAGTTGTCGCAATCGCCTGTGGACTTGAATTACGATTTAAACCTCCTTCCAGAGTCTCTGCTGCGCGAACAAGCTTCTCCCAACTCTCGAAATTATCCGTATTTTCGAGCTACAGAAAGAGCACTGATTAGCAAACGCGCAATCGATAGAAACACATTGATAAACCTACAACTTCAGCATTCAGCTTCTTGATCTCAGCAGACTCCTCATCCGTCCCTCCATAATGAAAATCAGCCATAATAATCGTCGCGTCGTTTGTAATGAAGTCTTTAATGGAAAGTGTATTCAAAAGAAGAGTCACACAATAAGAATTTGGACTTCTTATTGTCTCGAGTTCAAAGACTTTGAACGTAATATTAATGCAGAGAAAGAATTGATGTAGATTGTAGTAATAAATGAATGGTAGAGAAAGGAACGAACGGGTGAGGCTGAAATTTGAGCTTCACGCATTAGGTAAGCAAGAGTTATTGAGTCAGCAACACCCAATTCGAGCAGTACACATTCACGTTCATGATGTGGCTCGAAGCGAATATACATGTATATTCAAACATTTTTGATAACGTGAGCCAATGAATAGATTGTGAAAGCTTCACTCTGTTTTCCATTCCATCGTTTCATTCTGGCGATTCAAATACCCTACGACATACACCAAAAAGCGCATGATCGGAGAGGGTGTTGGACCATTAGACGGCTAAAACTACTTACAAATGAGAATTCACACAGGCTGGTTGGTTTTAGGAGAAAATGGCGGTAAAACTTGAGTGGGAGGTAGGTATCTCATCTCAACGTATACAAATATATACATAGCAGTATATACATAGCAATATGTGCATAGCAATATCTTCACTAACATACATCTACCGTATGGCCTAGAGGGAATCCTTGCGAGATTCTAGAGAGGACCTTTTCGCTATGTGAAGGATGGCCTAGAGTAAAACAGGCTTAGCGCCACGCTAATTATTCTGGGCCCATACCTTTCAACTTTTAAAATTTTCTTTCATTGAATTTTCAATAATTATCAAGGCTGGTGATGAACGATACAAAGTATCAAACATATAGGAAGAGAATGAACGCTTCAATGAAGCATGATCTCACTTGACAACTTCTGAAGCCTTTATCATCCGTTTTATTATATATTTCACCACTTCGATTGCGGCGTAAATTTGAAAGTAAATTAACTGGTTTCGCGCATCGTCGTTCCTTTTCATATGGTCTCTTTGGACTTCTATTGCTACCAGGTAGTGGGTTAAATATCTTGCATCCTACATAAAGGAAGGACTGCAAACAAATTTGCCCATGATGGCTTCTACAGTACACTTTGGCACACTGAGCCTGGGTTGCTTCGACTGTTACACCGCAGTATACGTATTATCTATGTCTAGGCTCAAGTGTATCCTACGTGAATTGAAGTGTCTTGTGGGAGCTTGATTGTGTCAACGTTGCCTTCCGGATAGATTGCTCGTTATTGCTTTGTGAGACATATAACATAGACTCATTTCACGTTCTTGCGCTGTCCTATTTTGATAGCCAAACTAGATTGGCAGGCCAGAAGTGAAGGACGTAACACAGAAGGTCCTTCTAAGTGTTATCTGGTACCTGGCCGGGTGAATTGTGAGTTCCAATGCGTGGCCCGGGGGCTGAGTATATAGATTATATACACACTGCAAGCGCGCATGTGAAGGTTATGAGGTTATATGAGCGGACACCCCGACCAGCCCTTTTATTGGCCGTGGCTTTGTGTGTGTCAAAGTAATCCATCGACCTGTGGGATCTGTTCTGCAACATTGAGCTAATAATCCTTTCCTAATATTCACCATTGCAATCATACTTATTTGTTTGAAGTCAAAAGTTAATATTTGATTATGGGCGGAGATTTGATACGGGAAGTGCCCTGCAATGACGCTGCAAGCTCTTTTTTGCATAGGTAGATTTAACAGATTTGCGAAAATATGGGTAAATAAGATGTTCCCAAGTAATGAAGTATATTAACGTAGAAAAGAGACCATACATATAACGAACAATAATAAGAAAGGAAATGAAACAATAACAAAACTCAGACCTATCAGTACCAACATTGTGGGACATGCTGAACAACCAATTTACCATCACCTCCCAACTACTTCCTTCACCGCTACCTACTCTCTCTCTCTCTCTCTCTCTCTCGTTATTTGCCATTCCTCACGATCATCTATACGCATCACCTGCTGTATGATAATATGGATAATATGGATACTGTGCCGGAGCTCCTGGGTACTGCGCGTGCGACCAAGGTGTATCCTCTGTCGATGTACTTTCATAGCCGTGATTGTCATCTGATTGGTACATTGGTTGTTTTCGAGGATAATTGGTCCGGTAACTTCTATGTCTTGACCCGTATTCTGGGTCTGACCGACTAGATCCGGAAGAGACAGAGCTTCTGGAAGAACCATAGCTTGAAGAACGGCCTAGTTTCGAAAATACCGAAGATACATGCGATCTGGTATCGTAGTCGTCATCTAAAGATTCGTATCCGCGATAGCCATCGTGGTTACGAGATGAACTGCGGCGCCGCCTTCCATGAGAAGAGCCGTAATAAGAGCCAACGCTTGAAGCAGTTTCCCACGACCCCGTGGATTCAGCATCACTATGTGAGGGGTATCTCATCCGCTCCTCCCGCTTTCGACTTCTCTTCTCGTTGTTGCTTACATGTATCCCAAACCCTCTCGCAACTCTAGATTTATTGATCCGTCCCAAAGTTCTATCTCTTCTAACTTCCCGTCTTTCGTAATCCTCCTCCGTAGTTCCGCTGGCTCCTCGTCTTATGAACTGAGCCTGCCAGGTCTTGCGGCCAGATGATTTCTCGAGAAGTTTCAATCTAGGTTGATGAACTAGCAAACTTTCATTCCTGAGTGTTGCTTCGAGGACGTCACTTATATACTTAAGCTTTCCGAGACAATGACGTTTACGCCCTATCGCTCGTTTGGTTTCTTCGTATAGTGGATGACGTTTACGCTCTATCGCTCGCTTGGTTTTTCCGTGTAGTGCCTCAAGTGTTTTCAAGAAAGATATCGCGTGTCCTTCTCTAGTTTCGCCCAGTCGATGCGATTGTGAGTAACCACGGTAGATATGCCCTCTCTGGTCTCGATCCGGTTCTACTTCAAATTCGATTGAGTATCTCAAAAATCTCTTACCCTCTTCAAGGGTACTCAAATCGAGTGTGATTGATTGCTCAATGTAGCCAGGTATGAGCATACACTCGCTGGCGTAGACACTATACTCGTTTCTTTCATCTATCATCACTTCACTATATGATATCCTTGATAAAATGACTAGTGATTAGCGGGACTTCCGTTTGGGTGCATGTAGAAAGTAGTAAACGTACGGTCGATATCTCCCACGCCAGTATTCCATGTTTGAGTAGACGGCGGATTAAATGATCCAAGAATAATCTTTAATGTACTTTGAAAAGCTGAAGGTTTTCTGATCGCCGTTCCACGAGTGACCAGTGATTTCAATTCACTGGGGCGGTCCTCTACTTCAATACTGTAAAAACATTTGTATAAGACCTTAAATAACAACAACAACAACCTCTGCCATACTTGACTGGCCTAGCTATGTGAAGTTTGATGGTCTTTGTTATTCGGCCCTGTAGGTATTGTAGGCCCAACGGATGGCCGGCGTTTATTTCAATACGCAAATGCCATCGCGATGCGATCCTACGCAGGCCAAATTGCTGGCTGCTTGATAACATTACAATTCCCTTAAGTTCCTCACCTTCTGTATCATTTAATTTACAAGGTCGGAAGTAACCTAGCTACGCACATAAAGCTTTTCATTTTTGACTACACGTCGCGCGTAGGCATATGACGGTTCAGTGGTGTCTCTTCACTGGAAGACATGAACTTGCAGGAAATGACAGTTTGAGTATTTCATTCGGTGCAGTGATTATTGGAGCGGGAGAAGCACATAAAGTTGTGTGATTTAACATCTGGGTTGACCTTTGTGAAAGTTTATCGATGCAAAAGCCGCGATATTTGAGCGACGTGCATGCTGGCAAGGAACAAAACCACACGTAAAGCTCAAGAAAGACATTTAGATGTAGATTCTGGAAACACAGTGAACATCTGTTCGCTATGCTAAAGGTAGACAGAAGGTTGAGGAATATATCGTCAAAGGGTTGGAAAGAAACCCGTTACTTTGGTGGAGCAATGCTCAAAGATCCACTTCTTGGGGGGCCACCGGCATGCCCACACTACTTCCATCAACCAAATCTATATCCTAATCAATCATCAAACTAACAGTTAGTACTATATTCCTGAAGGAACATCTGATTTGAGACTTCCCAGTGAATTTGGGTCAACCAATTACCCGTCAGAGCTCCTGCCTTTCCGATCATAGAGCCTCTGGCGAATGAACATGAGCACACCAACAAATTCGGTATCCGCAAATCATATAAAGGATAGATGAATCAAAGGGCCTGGTCAGCCTGCTCGCCATATACTTCAAGGCAATTAATTTGCTCAACATGTTGTGTGTAATATGATTCTCTTGGCACCTGGGTCGCGTACGCCAACAGTAACAAGCGCACCAAAAGACATGGCTCATTAAATATAGATGCTATGGCCAATCTTCAGGGAAATCTATTAGCTAAATTTTTATCTATAGCGACAGGTGATTATTTGACAAAGATATTTAATATCTCATAATGTATGTTGTAGAGTATATTCAAAACAAAGGTAGCTAACTTGCAGCCCAGATAGCACGTTCTTAGACCATGCCTTCAATTCCTCTGGACATTTTCAGTTCCTCGGAGGGGTTCAAACTTTACATTAAAACATACCCTCTTGTTCCCGGCTTCGTTTTAGTTGGATGGTATATCGAAATTCGAAATCTGAAAAGCGATTTGCCTAACTTTAGAAACTCCCAACATGGAGCGGCGACTGAGGCTATTCAAAGCCTAGAACATGGTGGACAACAGATTATTTTCAGCGATCACGGTATACTTTTCTTATCAGGTATACTACGCAGCGAAAAATACTATGAAAAGGTCATGCTCAAAAGGGACCGACATATAGTTTCCGAAGAAGTTGGCATCGTTAGGGGAGACCCGATTATTGCTTTTAGAAGGGCCTTTGAACATCTCCGGATAGATGAGGGTATGGAGCAAAATCATAGAACTTACATCGATTTTATTAATCATGATCTTACCAAAGCAGGCTGTTTGGAATTGAAACATCATCAATGGCAGGCTGCACATGGACGATCTTCTGATTCTAACAGGAGGAAAAGACCTAGGCATGTACATTCATCCAAGTGTTCGCGAAGGAAAGGCAGCTCCTACAAGGAATGCGACGAAGTACCTGCTGTGAAACAGGAAAAGGCTCGGTCTGCAGCGTCCAGATCACACAAATCTACACGGCAGCACGCCCCTCAAGTTCCAGTCGAGCAAGAGTATCCTATAATGCCACTGACTGAGGAGAACCTTAGTGCAGTTTCCGAAAGGTATAATAGCCAAGTCGGTTCGCAAACTCATAGAAGAAGACGTGAAGTCGAAGCGACACTTAGTAGAAAGTCTCGTTTGAAAGTAGGGGGTGTTATTACATTACATGGCGCAGAGTCAGATCCTGGTGTCGAATCAAGATATCCTTCTCCGCGGTCCCATACAAGATCCATATCATCTGATTCTTATACTTTGTCGGACTCGGGTACAAGGTCATCGACTACATCGACTACATCATCTTTATCCAGATCTTCCTATACAAGCTCCCGGTCCAGATCGAAAGACACCCTTAATCTAGACATAGCGGGCCGCGAAGTTCATATGCTTTTTGGACCAGGTCGAACACATCCACCACCAGCTAGTGACGACGATGAAACAGTGTATAACATCAAAGTAAGGGAACGGAAGAAGCGTCCAGAATAAACCACATCGCCGGCATGATTGTGTGATCAAGTCCTAAAATGCGCCTTGGTTTCTGTCTGCCATTACTTTTGCTTTGAAGTATTATCTTGGTAATATTTGTATTTTTTATCGGTGTCTTTGGGGTTAATGGCGTTGAAATTCTACATCCCCAAACCGAATCATTCTAATTGTCAGTTGCATATTCATCCAGAATTGACACTGCATGAAGCTTGGTAAATTCAAATTAAAAGTCAGAGCACGCTAGGTTCAATATAGTACTATCAGAAAGCAAAAGTTCAAGTACATATTGCCGTAGTATTAAAAGGTTATAAGTAGAAACAGACCTTGTCAAAACCATACTGCTACTAACATATCCAAATCAACGTCGGTTTCTTCTTCGTTACTCTCAACCCCCGAGCTTCCTCCGTTGGTATCTACCTTAAATCCATGAAAATCCCCAGAATTATTAACTACCACTTCATCCCAACCCTCCATATCGCTCTCACTTCCATTCGCAGTCCCTAGATCATCACTTAAACTTAATTTTACTGGCCACCACTCGCCATCCTCTTCTCTAACCCCATCATTCCTTTTCCCTCAAACCAGCCCACACTTAGTCTTTCACCACCTTCATAACCACCCAACCTCCCCACCTCTCTCATTCTCTTTCTTTCCAAAGCCTTCGCCTCCCTCCTCACCATTCCCACTCCATCCATTCCCATTTTTGACCAGCTCCAACTACCTGGTCTTCTCTTTCCCTCCTTCTCCATCTGCATCATCCCACTCCATCTCCTCTCTCCCTTTCCCATACCAGCTGCACCTCTTGCACCTGCTGTAAATTCTCTCTTTTCAGCTGTCTCTCCATCAACTCGGACCATTTCATCCCAAAACCCTCGGGTTTCAGACCCATCAACCGAATTGACGGACTTTCGCCAGGTGAACATCATATCCAAGTATTGCTCGAACAAGACCGGGTGAAACCCATTCAATATGAACATTCTACCGCAGAATCGAGAGTCTAGAGTATTTAAAACCGGATGTAAAATCGACATAGTAGACAGCGGCGAAGACGTAAGAGGAATGTAATGTTCAATGTGCTATTCTCACGATTAAATATGCATTTGGACGGAATACAGAGAGCTACTCACGGGTATTACACGTTCATAAGAAACTTTCATATTAGTGTTCTCATTCTCTGCAAGAGCACCGAGTTCCATACATAGCGGATTGACCAGCGGATTCGAGAAAGAGCCACCTGCAGCTCCAAAAGTATAGATCTCCAACTTCGCAATTAAACTAGCTGGTAGATCGGCGTGTAGTTGATCAAGGATATCAGAAACGATCTTGGAGCCGGTTGAATGTGAGAGGATGACTACTTTTTGGATACTAGGTGTCAAAAGAGTTTCGCGAAGTTGCGAATACAGAGTGCGGTGGATGGGCATGGTAATCGAGAGGAAGTGGAGGAGAAGGTCGAGAGGGAGCCCCAAGGTGCGATTGTGGATTCCGGTCATGCGCCGGTGAAAAATAATACTCAGTCGAGTGAGGTGATGCATCATTTGAGTGTAGCTGTTCCAATATGAGTGATGTACACAAATGCTCCTTTCCTAGAGGGTGATCTGCCTACCTCGTACAACTACCATTAACAAAAATCCATTTCTCGTCCCCGAAGTCTCCAACAGGCATTATACTTTCACAAATCCTCTCTCTTCCTCTCAATAGCCATGACATCCCAACCATAGCCCCCCATATAGCCACACAACACATCATGAACATCGCTCCAGGCATCGTCAAGAATGCCGGTATGACCATAAGCATTGCCCAGCACTCCATGATACATAACATACACTGAATGCCCATTTCATACATATCCCTCCCTGAGCTCTTAGGAATCATTTGGGCCACACTAAAAGTGAAAGAACCCATCATCTGGGGAATGCAGTACAAATTGCGAGAAAGTATTTGCATGGAATTCCAGAGGACTTCCATTGTTGAATGACGATATTGAACGGGTGATGTCCCGCAAGTAGGATCGATGATCGAAGGAATGACTGTGACTCCCATTGAAGAGGATGGCGACATCTTCGCGGGGGTAACAACTGGTGATTGGACCGCCATCATGTCTCCAATGGAATTCGCGGGACTGCTGTTGCGTGATAACCAGGGCATAGTTACTTACAAATTCAAGATAAATAAAAGACAGACAGAATTGAATGCAATGGAAACGAGAGACACGTATTGCCGTAAGAATGAATTGTTTGCCTTGAAGCCAAATCCTATACTTATAGATTCTGAGAGAGGATATTAACATTCCTCGACAGGAATGTAAATATGCCAACCCGAAGTTGATTCCAAGGTAGTAGCTTATTGGCCACAATCAGAGGGCGAAATGAAAGACCATTCTTCCATGGGAATCATAATATTAGTCAACAAGATTCGAAATTGACTACTTGGCTCTCCGGCTCCCTTGCTTACTTTCTGTGCTTGTGACAGCTTTTGAATTCCCACTCCACGCCGCTATCGACCTTGATGCTGTCGCCCACAGATATGTCTTTCTCAAAGACCCTGCTATCTAGCCCAAAATCTTCACCAATTGCTAACACTCTTTTCCATCCCTCTTCGATAGTCCATTTCCACCCAACAACTGAGAAGTCATCCCCCTTTCTCATGACCCCCTGTACCCACTCGCCAATTCTAATTACCATTCCGTTTACTTCACCAGCATCTGTCGTCTTCAGCACCCAACTCATAAAATAATCATTCTTCTCCCCTTCCGTCATTCCAACCTCGAGATCCTCCCATAACTCTTCATAGTCTTCCACTTTCCCGGTGTCCGGATTCACCATAGCACCCTTTTCCAAAACTTCGTTCGTGCCCTCCACAGGGTACATGTAGCCTTCATCACGATCATTCGGTCCAGGATTTCGTATCTTATTATCTATTTCATGAACCCACTGTGTATGTGCCGGCTTAATCAATATGCTTTTATCACCGTCTTTGAATACTGCGGGAGTGCTGATTGCAGTGCCCGCGAAACCCCACTCCAACCTCAATATCGCTTGAGGGTCGGTGGTACTGTTTGGGGGTGGATGGGATGGGTCAAGAATTCGTATGTCTACATAGTGTTTATCGGCAGATGTTAGGACAAGAGTGCTAAGTATGTGTTAGCATGTTAGGGCTGTTGATAACAGCTCAAGATATGCACTTTGTATTTTCTTCTGCTGCTCTATCCTGCAATAATTGTTAGCATGTTGGTGGGATTGTAGAAATCTTATGAATACTTGCTCCCCATTTAATATGTTTCCTGATTGATACAAAGGGTTCCGCCATGTTGGCTGTTCTAGTCTTTCAAACGATTGAGAAGAGTGAACAATAATGTATGAATAGTGGGGGATTTAAAGAAGCTCTTATCATCATTTGGGTAGCTCCACCTAAAAGTCTCGCACCGCGATAAGCTGCCCAACAGCTATGCCCGAAAATTCAATAAATCTGACGTCGTGAATAAGAAATATCATTATTTAGGTATCAATAACTACAAGAGAAGAGAGGCGTAAACTGTAATTCCTACCCAGGGACCATTCCATATGCATAACCCCATGTCATTGATCAAATCAGATCATAACCACAGATACCAAATCCTAACCCAAACCGAAGCGTATTGCTTAAAACCGCTGCAAAACGCCAATTCATATCTCAAGAAATAGATAGAATTCTTAATTCTTTTTGATGTTCTCTCTGACGGAAGCACCTGATGCCCGATACCAAACATCACCACTCCATCGCATCATGCGCTCTACAGCTTGCGTTGGAGTGAGGGCGGGTCTAACATCCAGATAGAATATGGGTTCTCCAGTAGGTTCTTCGCCTCCTGAGTAATAATCGATGATGTATCTAACTTCCTTCTTCTGGCCATTATATTCTCTTTGGACAAACCAATCGTGTCGATCAAATGGCGGCTCAGTACTATAAACACGGTTAGTCAAGTTGAGCCATTGACAAAAGATCGTAAAATACATACCCATATTTTTCTGGAAAGGCCCAACCCATGGCTTGAATCATCGCAGCCTTTGGTGTCATCTCCTTTGGTCTGCCCATGAATCGAACTAATTTGGGCTGGGGCACTTCGTCTTCATTTGCACCAATCTCTGCTCCTGCCTTTGAACCCTCTTCTCCTCTCCTACAATTTTCCCAACCCTTGAACAACCCTTTGCCAAATCTTCGTTCCCATTCTACGATTTCAGCCCAAGCACCCTCATTCAAGAAATTGTGAACTGATACCATACTCTCAACGGCAGTCGCATCCGTATCAGTATAGCCTTTGCGCAGAAGAGCATTGTACATTTGTTGTGGTGAAGGATACTCCCAGTTACCGTCCCCAGTGCCTTTAGGTATCGTAGATGGCTCCCTTTCGGTTGGCAATACAATAGTCTGATCCTTCGCTCTCTCTTGAGATAGGTCCGGGAACATATAGTTCAAAGGGTTGTATTTGGAGTATTTAGACGTCGCTTTAGATTCTTGAGAGACATTGTCGGGAGTATATGGACAGGCGGACTCGGGTGACGATGCTGGAGGTTTTGCCACGGGCTTCAGAGCATCTGCGCCGGGCTTGTGCATAGGACATGATGGCTGGCGAGCGGAAAATCAGAATCACAGAATGACTGAGTAAAACAGAGACTTATATACTCACAGGTGGAGTGGCATTGCTATCCTTGGGCAAAGCGTGAGGGACATTTCTCATACCCGACGCCGCTGCAGCAGGTGCAGGAGAATCAGCCCAGAACCATCCCATATTGTTTGTGAGACTTGAGATGAACCAACTTGTGTACTTTTTAGGTCTGGATATGAAGGATGTAAATTAGAGATAATCGATGTCCTCTTAAATACTGAAGAAGTGAATGAATGTATCTTTATTAGAATTAGCTTCACTGTGATTCGAAGAAAAGAGAGGAAGAGGAGGAAAGAGGGGATTCGGTAAAAATTCCGCCGCTTCAAGGATTTTTTTTTACCCAAACCGGCGATGAACCGTTGCTTCCGCCATTCATGAAAAATTATATGGGTCTCCTCGAGTGAAAGGCACAATTTATCACATGGAACAAACGCGCGGAGAATGAAAGGAATCAGGTTGTTGACATTATCAGAATTGAACGATAATATACCTAGGTGCTTATTACATGTATATATTTCAAATTCCATGTTTCTTTTTAAAGAAATGCTTATATTTTGGTATTTATCATGACGTATTTTATCACATGAATTTAAATTGCATTTTTTGGTGTTGTTCGAAGGAAGAAATGTTATGATTGATACCTGACGTCACTGAATCAATACTTCACTGGCGCAACTCATGCTTCCGTGAAGGGGCGTTAACAACGTTTGGGTTATACCTTAACCAAATCCATTAACAACAAAACATCTATGGAGCCTCGATAGTACTCAATTACGGGAACAAACCAATCTTCACACGAAGGAAGGTAAGGATGTTTTTGGCCACAGGTCGAACATGTCTTCATCAGACCCTTCCCAGAATACGAGCCTCGATCCAATGTCGGAATCTTCAATCAGCAACAAGACAATCATATAAATATGGAGGTGGAGGTGGAGGAGAAGGGGGTTGGAGAAAACGAGGAAGATGGCAATTCAAATCGCCGCCGCAGACTAAAGGGCTAGTCCTCGCCGCCGCAGCAGGCTTGAGCCCTACTGTATTTGTTCGACTATCAGAAAAAGATAATGACGGAACTGAGATGACTGCAGAACGGCGAATGCTAGAGGCGTCGAGGGATGAAATTAGCAAGAAAGTGGGCGACAATGTTCGTGGGCTTCAACGAGTAAAAGATAGTATCATCTATTTTCTAGACGCCTATCTATGGGAACCACTTTGTACAAGCATACGCTTCCTGAACCTTGTGGTTATATTCGTTCCAGTTCTTGTTACTATACCCGCTGCATACTTTGGGCCTAGGGACATAGCGCGAGACAATGAGCGGATGGGTACTCTATGGTGGTACAGGTTCTTAGTTAAGTCTATGGAACGAGCCGGGCCTGCGTTTATTAAGGTGCGGCATCTAATTCTTGCTTTACCTTACTGTGCTGACTTTCTAGCTTGGGCAATGGGCTGCATCTAGATCAGATATCTTCCCTTCGCAAATGTGCGAGATCATGTCACAACTCCATTCCAATGCACCTGCGCACTCATTACATGCCACCAAAAGGATTATAAGTAGAGCATTTGATGGGCGACCCTTTGACGATATATTTGAGGAGTTTCAGGAACAGCCTTTGGGGGTGGGGGCTATAGCACAAGTTTACAAGGCCAAGCTGAAACCAGATTTGGCAACACCAGGAGATCCAGATCTTCAAGAGCCCACAAACATGCGAAAAAATGTGCGTAAAAATGTCGACACGCTTATCAAGAGTACACCACAAAGAGTCCCATCAAGTTATGTTGCAATTAAAGTTCTTCATCCAGGGGTAGAAAGAGTTGTTAGACGAGATCTACGGATCATGTGGGTATTTGCTTCAGTAATTAATTTGATTCCCACATTTGAATGGCTGTCATTTCCAGATGAAGTCGAACAATTTGGACAAATGATGAGATTGCAGCTTGATCTTCGAATTGAAGCTGCAAACTTGTCAATTTTCAGAAAAAATTTCAAACCAAGGACAACAGCATGGTTTCCATTTCCATATACTCAGTTCACCACACGACAAGTACTGGTGGAGGAATTTGCACAGGGTATACCGTTATCTGACTTCATGGAAAATGGTGGCGGCGTATTCCAACAGGATATTGCAGATGAAGGGCTTGATGCATTCTTACGCATGTTGCTAATTGACAATTTTATTCATGCAGACCTTCATCCAGGTAATATAATGGTCCGCTTTTACCAATCTGAGAAGCCCAACCTACCTTTCAGTAAACATAAAGACGAAGATCCTCAGTCCCAACCAGATGTCACTGAACAAGTACTAGCAAGACTTCAGCCATATCGCAATAGAAAGGATCCCCAGGCATGGCAAGCAGAACTTTCAAAAATTGATAAAGAAGGATTCAGGCCCCAATTGATCTTCATTGACACAGGCCTGGTTACAGAACTAAATGCAACCAATCGAAGAAACTTTCTTGATCTTTTCAAAGCTGTGGCTGAGTTCGATGGCTATAAAGCAGGTCATTTGATGTGTCAAAGATGTCGCCAGCCTGATGCAGTCATTGATGAAGAGATTTATTCTTTGAAAATGCAACATCTTGTCCTAGGAGTTAAGAGTCGCACGTTAGCATTGGGCAACATGAAAATAGGAGATATACTAAACGAGGTTCTCTCTATGGTCCGAACTCATCATGTTAGGATGGAAGGGGATTTTGTCAATGTGGTCATCAGCATTTTGTTGCTAGAAGGTATTGGCAGAAGTCTCAACCCTAATATCGACTTGCTCTCCTCTGCACTGCCTATTCTACGAGAACTGGGAGCACAGAGTGGAGGTGGAATGCTTCGCCAAGGTGATTTTTCTATGCTGAAGGTATGGGCAGGTTTGGAAGCTAGAAAGTTCTTGCAGGCTTCCATTGAAGATGTATGTTCCGCCCTTCTTTACTTCCATCTCTTTGTCTGCTGTTGAATTCTTAATCGCCCCTCCTGCACTACCACCTTATGTATCACCATTGCCTTCTGTTCTAGTCAAAGATTTAGCAACAACAGCCGTGTTCTTTGTGTCTGCCTCTCGGGGCCGGCTAGTAGCAAGCTGTCAATGTGCCAGGCTAGCTTGTCTAGTTTATGCCTTCTGGGACAAACTGGTTTGTAGCGCAACATCATTAGGCTGTACTTGGACAGACTTGCGCATGCCTTTCTCCATGACACTGGCTCTCTTTTTTGCCCTCTATCTATCCACCCAAAGTTTTCATTTTTTATTTATGTCTTGGCACGCCGAGCCCGAGCCCCTTTAATCTGGCACTTCAAAATTAGCGATAGATATTCAAATGCTAACAGTCCAATGTAGGTTGAGAGATGTGTCAAGTATGATTTATTATCACCAAATGTGTAGAATGCATACTTGTTTGGATTGGGCATTGCTATTTAACCTTAATATAGACTCCACTTCTGCAGTCTGGTGCATTTTGTATAATGTTGTACATAAGGAGTAAAACGGCAGACGTTGGTTATATTAGACATTCCACTTGTATTTTTTTTTATTAAGACTCATGCCCTATAGTCCTGCTGTTCAAGTTGAGTTGGAACAGCCTTGTCACATAGCCTCACTGTTCCAGATTGAGAGGTAGATGAGTATAAATTTCTTCAAAAGGTTAATAAAGGGCGGAATGACGACTGTGAAAAATATAGATCTTTCTTCTTAAAGTCTTTGAGAAGTAGTTATTCTGTTCAGGGAAATAATGGATAGTATGAAGCTTAGGATCAAGATTTCAACAGGAGGAGGAGTGATAGCAACCGGCAATACCCGAAGTTGTTAGATCCGAAGTTGATCTAACAATAGGTCCTGATTGACTAGTTGCAGTTGACATCAACAACTACAATAATAATAACAACAACAGCTAGTTCCATTTTCTTTACATGCCCTGCTTGCTGTCTCTTTGCCAACTTGTTGCCATTGTGACAAACTAAAGCTAGGCTCCCTATTCCTTCCACAATCACAATTCTCATAATTCACTCCCCTTCCATCCCCACCCGATCACAATTGGACTCACTTGAAGTTATTCACCGCCCACACACTCGTCTGAAAGAAATATTTGATGTTATTTCTGTATTTTGAATAGACCCACCTTTCTTGCTTGCCATTTACAACTGTTCGGCCTCGGACAATACAAAGTCCCAGGTTTCTATCTTTTATCATCTTCGAAAACACTACCACCACTGCTCGATAACAGCAAATATCTGCTGGTAGACCAACCTTTGTCCAATTATTCAATGAAAATTTTATAAGTAACTTGTTAAATTGCTAAACTGTCCTTCACTGGCTTTCTTTTTGCTTTTCCCAAGAAAGAATTCCAGCAGGCGGTAATCCCTCACTAGCCTCCTGCCTCCATCCTAATCAGTCGCAAACGCTATTATATCGGAACTCCACGAATCTCACCATTACCTGTTGTTTTATGGCAAATAATTATCAAGATCTACGCTTTGCCTGTCCAAAGAGCTCTATCTACAAGACAAAAACGCGCACAATATAAAAATGGATCGAAATAACAAAGGAGAGCGGGTACCACAACACGCAACTGGCAAAGCTGGAAATTTGAATTCCAGATATAATCCATTTAGTGATTCAAATCACTTGCCATCGGTTCCTCTACAATCCTCCAATGCGCATTCTCAGAATCTTGAAGCAAGTGTTGCATCCTCTTCGCGCACGGTAAGGGTAGGTCATCACTTTATAATATCTACTGTGGAACTTGAAAGTTAAGTTTGCTGATACCTCTCAAGTCCAACAGCAGATCAATAATCATGGCTCGAGGAGCGTTTTCTAAAGGATTGAATGTGTTCAAGGAAAAGGAGTTGACTCAAGGTAACCAGAGCCTGTCAAATGCAGACTTATCTGAGTACCTCATTCCATCTAAGGATAAAGACGGACGCGGAAGTCCAACAGATATTAGCCAAATGGTGAAGAGTTCGCCGTCCTTGACTCGGAGCCAAGATAATTCTAAGTTTTCGCCACGTCCATATGCTATTACCCGAAATCAATTACCAGACAGTCACTCACGTGGGTTAAGCGCATATACCAATGATATGGACTCATTTGGTATGGACAGCACGTTTGGCGATGGACTTCATACTACAAAGGAGAATCAATATTCGTCGCATCATCGCGAGGGTACCCCTCCCAACAACCCAACGGTGAGCAACGACTTCTGCCAATCGCCTTCATATTTGGATCGCGGCGATGTTACCATGGCTGGTCTTTCTGCTACCCAACAACCATATGGTCATGACCAGAACCCGACTTTGATCGCCAAAGGTCCTGGTGATAATACTGCCCCAGCTTTTGCAGGATCGAATGCATTGTCCTTTACAAATACAGTACCGTACAGTGGCAAAGCTATTCCAGAGAGCAACTCGGATCAACTAGGTGCTCTCACCAGTCCTAGGGGCATGAGTTCGAAAAAAGGCAAAGATAAGAAGTCTAAGAGGAGTATATTCTCCCCAAATTCAACAGCTGTTTCTGCGGTCTCTGAGGATGAGCTCTACTCGGGCTTAAGCGACATGCATATGGGACTTTTTCTTTCTACTTATAATGGAAGACGAGCCTCCCCCTCTCCTCCTAAAGTCGCTAAATCAACTAATTTCCCAACTGAGCTACCACCACGACCAACTCCGCGACCCCCCCTTCCGATCAGAGTGACCGCTGAAGCAAGAGCTCAGTTTGCCGCAAGAAAACAAGACGAGCGTCTAGCATTGGAGCGGCGCTTAGCAGAACCTCATCTAGTACGACGATCTGTACCGAACAATAACAAAGGGAGAATTGGATTTTTTAACAATCTGACATCCAGTAGCTGGGTTGCAGTTGGAGCGACTCAATTCGGGATGGTGTCGACAGCAGTTTGCGTTGGAGTGATAATTGCCGTAAAGAGCACAAACGACAAGCCAGGCCCATTGATCATCAGCGTTCCAGTCATCTGGTGGCTTGTTCTTAGTGTTCTTCTCTTATTAGTTGGAAGTTCAACGTTTATAGTAATGCTGGTACGTGGAGTGGCCCATAAACCCCAGGTTGGTTCCAAACGACCCACCGGAAGTCGAGATATTGCAGACGGCAACCTTAGAACTCGTGGCGATCTGGAGAGTGGAATTCATGGCCCACAATCTTTCGAGATGGTTCCAATTGCTCATACACCTCGGCAGGGAGCATTCCCCTCCTTCGCCACTCCTCAGACCGTTCAAAACTCATATGCTGAGGTTCCAAGACCTAATGCGGACATTTCTTGGCAAGTTCCAAACGCCAACTATGGCTTTGAGCAAGTTCCGGTGTATGGAGCTAGAGGTGGGCCAGACTTCCAGTTTCCCAGAATGATCAATTCAGGCCATGAAGACTACAACTACACTCCAGCAGTTGCAGAATCACCTTTAACTCCCTTGCCACAGGCTATATTGAGCCCAGGCTTCTCTCGACAAGCCGATTATTTCACTGCAAACCATCGTACTCCTAGCAAACCAAGTGGATCTCGCCCTGTCAATGTCTCTACGCCAGATTCTCCCTTCACCCCGACTGGAATGCCAGCACGAACATCAGTCAGAAGTAGGGATAGTCTAGTAGCAGCTGCAACCCATCGAGATCTAGCAATGAGAACCCTCATGGGAGAAAGTCCAGTCCAAGAAGTAAGTACAAGTTATTTCAAACAAACATAGTCTTGTCAAGCGATCAACTCTGAATAATCTTGATCTTATTTTCAAAAACCAATACTAACTTCTATTTCTTGCAGAACTCACTTGACATCACTGACATCTGGAATGGATATCAAAGCACGATTGACCCCGCAAAACTATCACAAATGCCCATGTATTCATACATGCCATCTTCACATCCTCTGCGTCATACGCCAAAAACCCTACAACACCAAGCTGCCAGTACATTCGTACCTATGAGCACTATCCCATCAAGAATTAGTTCAAGGATTGACCTGGACATGGCAATTCCACCTACCCTTAAGCGTGTCGAAATCGAAGGTCCTCTGGAGAAGTTGGAAAAGAGTCTCAGTCACCAGAGTGCGCAAATTGCATTAGGACAACAACATCCTCAATCACCTGATCTTGATGAAAGACCCCGCAAAATCTGCCATAAACGCATTGTAGACGGCAAGCTCAAGCAGTATGGATCACGAGATGAGAATTCCGAAGGTGATTTTGCTACAGCTAGCAGTAGTGGCAGCAACGTACATCGGCAACGACCACAGGCAATTGACTACAGAGATGGAGCTCAGGCTACTATCGGCAGTCTAGCTTCCAGAATAAATACCGAGGAAAGTTCAGCACTGGATGATATCGATGTAGCTGACTCTACCTTTTTATCAAAAAATCCCTATCGCGATAGCATGAATGATGGCGACAACAGCCAGGGCAATATGGAAATGTTACCTGCTACATACTACACTGGTAGTGGCAAGGGCAAAGGTCGTGCCTTTGATTAATATCCTTTGATCATTCTTCTTTTTTCAAAGTTGAAAGCTACCCGATATTATCTAGAAGGCCTACATTCATTCCACAATTTCGAAGAAATCGCATCACAATTCAACCGACTTCTGTCCCTCGATGGAGCAAGAAGTACTGGTCAAAAGTTACACTTGCTTTTATTCCTTTTTCATTTCACTATCACCCATCATGTTCGAGCTCCAAGCTTTTCATCTTCATATTTCATCCAAGCCCCTTGGAAAGGCCTCGATGAAAGACAGAGAATGATTTCACGTTGGACACAAGAGCAATCACTGTTTGAATACCATATACCCTGTACGATTACACCATACCATTTGCGATGTTTCTCATATTCGGGGTTTATGCACCAGGACGTTTTTCTTTTATACTTTTTTACAAAAATTACGACACGGATATGGGGATGATCTCTAAGTTCACCCATCCCATTACGCTCTCACGACGCCATCACTTGATCATGTACACAATGTGACACGGCACATGAAAAACTCACGAGACATACGATTTTTCTTACAGTTCATCATCACGAAACACTGGCCTCGGAACACGCGATTTCTAGATCGCCCAGGAGCCCGGAAACACACTCATTTGGAACTTCCTGATCTTGAATCCTGTCGAAGTGGCCACCGCGCGTACTGCACGTTGCGGTTTGCACAATTCCACAAGGTTCAAGATACAGCGGCGCTTTGAAAACACTACATTGCCTGATCTTTATGTGTTTGACGAATGATCCTATTCAATTTGTTATGTATCTGTCTCTGCGCTCTGAGACGATATGATACTGTAATTCTCGAAAGACACGAGGATACAGTGATTTTTTTTTCACCCACCCCTACAAAAGCTAGACTCTTTCTTCTTCAGCTTGTACAACAGTCCTTACTGATTGGAAATGGTGCACGCATTCACTGCAGCGCCTTAAAAGGTGAAAAGTATCTGGAAGGAAGGAAGGAAGGAAGGGGGGAACGAAAAGTAAACTCATATAATTTGGCGGCAGTTAATTGGCAGCAACATGAGTTTTCATCTCAGTTTTGAGATTTAGTTATGCGTTTATGCGGGAGCGAGCGAGTTAGTGAAATTGAAGAAAATATAAAATGGAAACCGAAGGACTGAAAGATGGTTGGTTCTCTGTGTCTAGGAGAGTTTGGCTATTTTGAGGAATTTCTTTTCGCGGTTGCCGGTTTGACGTTAGTTAGACTGAGAGAATTGAAATCGCCTTTGGGTTTCCGCCATTTTGCTGTGCTGTGCTGTGCTATGTTTTGAGAGTCAATGTGATCACATGATGCTTTTAAGTGGCTGTAAGATCTGTAATGAATGGTGATGGTGATAATTTAGTTGCGTGTTTATGTGAAGGAGTTGTCCGGAAGCTGACAAGACAGGAGACTGAAAGACCAACAGTTGATTACATAGGTATTTGACAAAAGAGATTCAACCAGACTATATACAGGGTAATAGGAAATTAAGCACGACTCCTCTTCTTGTTTTCTCTATGTCTTTGCTCTTTTGCAACAGTCTTTCTCCGCTTCTTCCACCCTCTCGTATTTTCCCCTCTGTGCTCATAAAACCATTTCTGAAAATCACTTTCAGGCGCCTCCTCTGATTCCTTTTCCTTGAATATGATTTTTCCACCCACAGTCTCTTTCGGTGTTGGAGAATTCCCTTCATCATTATTATCATCATAATCGTTACTTCCAGGCCATACAAATCTCTTGTTAGCGTAAGCGGTGTCAGGTGTCGGTGCTGCGCTTCGCAAGCCTCGAGATTCGAAATCACGTTGGGTGAAGGGTGTTAAAGGGATTTGATTGGGTTCCTCCCCAATATCGGAGTCTTCATCATCAGCACCGAAGAAACTAAAGGAGCTTGGCTTGGTTTCAGGTATGGGCTCATCAGAATTGGAGTCGGTATTAGGTTTAGAACGTTTATAAAGAGCTTCGAGAGGATGTACCTCTGTGGGGATGGATGTTGAATGGACGATGGGAGAGGGTATCGTAATACTTAGACCAGAGGATGACTGGGGTCGGGTTGTTTTCGTTTCGGGGGTCATGATCGAGGTTGGTGGTGGCATTGTTGATGGTGTGGATGTGGGGAGATTCTTAGGGGAGGCTACGACAGATGATGCATCTTCATCCTCCGAGTCATTACCAGAGGAATCCGATGACTCAGAATCCGACGATGTGTCAGAGCCTGATGATGATGCATCATCTTCCGATTCAGCTGCAGCTTTGGAGACTTTTGGCTGGCTCGAATTGGCATGTTCCACCTCCTCCTCTGATGAGCTCTCTCTATCTGAAAGGTTCTCTGCCTCGATTGGAACCTCGAGGGCTTCTTCGACCGCTTCTGTCATCACGATATCCTCAGATTTCGATTGTGGCTTTATATACTCGTCTTCGTCGGCAGAACTCTCCGAGTCTGATGAGCTGCTGCTCTCGACTTCTGCTGCTTGCCTCACTTTCTTCATCGCCCGATCCTCAAAATCGGATTCATCAGATGAAGAATTTCCTCCCGAGGACTTGCCCTGGTCCGAACCACTGCCACTATCTTTGTCCATTGCTTTTTCCTGACCTAGCTTCTCAACCTTGGGTGGTTTCTCACTCTTCCGTACCTTTTTTACCACTTCTTCTACCACATTGCCGTCTTCGTCTACCCACCCTTTCCCATCCACAAACTCTACCGCAGGCTTCGTTTTTGTACCTTCAGAATTGCTTCTTAAGAAGGTAGCGTATTTTGTGCTTTTAGCAAACTCATGCACAACAGTACCTCTACCCTTCTTACTCCTCCTGCTAGATTTCTCACCACTCGTAGCCTTCGTGTGCGCAGCAACATTTGGCGGTAAGATTGTCTTGAACAAACACTCCTCATTTGTAGTATATTTTGACTTGACAACATTCTTAAGTTCCTTTGATTCCCTCTTCGCCTTGCCTATATCCGTGGCAGTTGTAGTCCAACCTCTCTTAACTTTCCTATCTCCAATCACTGCAGCAGGTATGGTTTCCTCTCCTCGTTTGCGCTTTTTGCTTGGATCCTTCTTTTCTCTTTGTCGCTTGGGTGCTGGTTCTGGCTCATTTACTGGACTTAGATCTTTCGCTGGTCGAGCTGTTTCGATACGGATTTTCGAACCTTTTAATATAGAGCCATGAAGCTTCTTTTTTAGCTTTTCGGCATCCATAGTAGGAAGTTCAACGAAGCCGTAAGCTTTGTCCTGGAAAGTTTCGAGGGTGTGGTAGGAAATGTTCTTCGCATTAGGGAGAATTGAAGGAGGTATTATAGTAGTGAGGAGGTTGGGATTGAGTGGAGTTATGTGTAACCTTGTGTATTCTGAAGTCGAGGACATATCTATGGTAGTTAGAACCTAGACTTAAGGTAATACCCCAAGAATTACTGGCAATGGATGTAGGTCTGATATATCTTCATATATTGGCTGTAGAAAAAATTAGGGAGCTTGGAGAAATTCAATGATAGCCAGAAGGCGCTAAGATAAGAGAGCAGAAGGTGGAGCCTTAAAACATTTCTTTCTTCCTTCGCGCTTCCTGGTATTGACGGTCTGTGCATAGAATTCTCTCGATGATCCGCACAACATGATTGTAATATATACTCTACCGAGTACCGAATATACAACAATAAAATGGGGGTCTGGTTTAGGGGTATAACATTCCTTTCGCACTTTGTGATTCACAACAGTAGACTAGGAAAGGTCTTGGGTTCGATTCCCAAGTCCTCCACATTTTTTGCTTCTTTGCAATTTTTTGGGCCATTTTTACCATTTTTGTTGCGTTCACAGCAACAGATTTGAGTATTGTTGTGGTTTGTTCATTCTTTGGATTGGATCTTGGATGGATATGGGTCGCGATTCTTATTAAGCAAGCTCAAATGTGCCAAAGCTGTGCCACACTCTTCACCACTCCGGGATGACTGAAGAATGGGCTTGGGAGTTATACCCAAGACCTTTTCTAGTAACTACAAAGTGCGAAGGGGATAAATAGTATGTTGAATTTAAGACGCGTGCTAGGCAAAGTGATTTGGGGCCTTCAATTGTCCTTGTAATTTCTTAGAAGCACTCTTCCACAGCTCATGCCTTCCGTCAATTATATTCTAACATGCATGGTCTCATAACCTGCAAAATAGCCCTTCGATAATAAGGTGTCAAACATAAGATGCTGTCTAAGGGAGTCGACTCAACTTAATAACCCAGATCACAGTTGGCTCCAAGATCTCTCTCGGGCTCTGATCAGAATCACTAGCCATACATTCATCTTCTCTTCGAGATTGACAAACGTATGCTTGGCTACGTGGAATTCACCTCTGCCGGTGATTGATCAATCAATTAGAGGGCCATCGAACCCATCTCAAGTAATAGATCCATCAGGTTGACTCGAATCTTGCCTCACCAATTCTCTTATAGCCCATAAGGAACTTCTTGTCTTCATAGCTCCACCGCAAGTTCTTTGGTTGAAAAAGAAGCAACCACGCTGCCAGATGCGAGTGGCAGGCACTCTGGTGGACTTGACTTCATGCAAACCTGGACGCAAATAACTAACATGCCGCCTTTATACGCATCAATTTCTTCCTCAACCACGTAAGAATGGCCAGTATTGATTCTCAGTTCACGAGTAGATGGTTTTAATCTTTGTCTGACTCCGAGAACTCAAGATCAGAGAATGGTAGATGGCGGATCATCCTAGGCCCTTGCCAGTAGGACATGCAGAAGACCGATACGTACACCAAATTACTCAAATCCAACTATACAATGAAAACACTAGCATTTGAAAATTGAATTGAGTACATGGTATATATGAATCTCGAATAAATTAAAGGCTCTTCGCTATCTTTATCTCAACATGAGTTTGAACTATTGATTGATTGTCTGATTTTGTATCGAATATCGAAGTAAATGTTTATTATTGTTATCCGGATCCGGGGGTTTTCGTCTTGCTGTCGCGAGAGGTAAGGTCCCAAGTTTCGCTTAGGCGCAAATCCCCTTATCAAGTTAGCAATAGTAATCTTCAACATTCTCAACAAAGAACTTAGATAGTAATATATGACTTTATCTAATGCATGGCTATCAATATTCCTGTGTATCATATCTCTATCTCTCATATCCGTGGACATCAATCATATTACCCTCGAATCTTGGAGAATTACGTACAAAATATTTTGATACACCTTGGATTGATCACGACCAGCCAGGATAGGAAAGTGTAACCAATTTCTCCGCATCCGGCTATCTTAAGCCGCTACTAACAGCTCGGAACCCCAGTTTACAACCCCACTCATCCTGATACTACAAGTAGCTGGGCTTGTTCTTGATGTGACCTTCACGATACTTTGAAGGGATACAATTAAGTTCTCTTCAAATATTCTCTAAAAAAAACCTTGTGAGCAAAATGCGTCGAGCTTTAACCAGAGGTATTTCAACTGCCACAGTTCGACATACACCCTCTGCAGTACGACCTAGAGTAGCATTCAGTATGCCATCCTCCTCTGAGACCTCCAAAATTGCTACTCGCAGACTCCATGCCACAGCTCAACATCTCAAACCTGCTGCAGCATTAGCATTCAATGCCGACAATTATCCTACAACTCACGAGAAAATCCAAGATGTGCAGGATACTCCTTACTTTGTCGACAATCAATTCCTCAAATCCGAATCTACACAATTCATCGATTTACACGACCCAGCAACAAACAATCTCGTAACAAGAGTACCACAAAGCACAGATGCTGAGCTCAAAGCTGCAGTTGATAGTGCGGTGAAAGCATTCCCAGGGTGGAAAAATACTAGCATAATGGCAAGACAACAAATTATGTTTAAATTCACACAGCTAGTACGGGACAATTGGGATAGGTTGGCTGCCAGCATCACATTGGAGCAGGGTAAAACTTTTGCTGGTATGTCCCCTAAGCTATATCTTTGAACCCCAAAACTGACGTGTGGATAGATGCAAAGGGAGACGTTCTTCGTGGATTGCAAGTTGCCGAGACCGCATGTGCCATTCCCCAACAAATGATGGGTGAGGTCATAGAGGTAGCAAAAGATATGGAGACCAGAAGTTACAGGGAGCCATTGGGAGTTGTAGCTGCCATCTGCCCATTCAGTAAGTTTAGAGCAAGTCGAAGGTTTAGGTCCCACTAACGTCCAATAGACTTTCCCGCAATGATTCCATTATGGTCTATTCCAATTGCGTGTGCAACTGGAAATTGTCTCATTGTCAAGCCTTCCGAACGAGATCCTGGTGCGGCAATGATTCTTGCCGAACTCGCCCAAAAGGCTGGATTCCCCGACGGAGTACTCAATATTGTCCATGGTGCATCGAAAACAGTTGACTTTATTATCGATGAACCAGCCATTAAAGCAATCAGTTTTGTTGGAAGTAATCGTGCTGGAGAATATATTTTTACCAGAGGTTCTGCTAATGGCAAGCGCGTGCAAGCAAACTTGGGTGCCAAGAACCACTGTGCGGTTTTACCTGACGCAAACAAGCAACATGCCCTTAACTCAATTGTCGGAGCTGCTTTTGGCGCAGCTGGTCAGAGATGTATGGCTCTGAGTACCTTAGTCATGGTCGGAGAAACCAAGGAATGGTTATCTGAACTAGCCGAAAGTGCTAAATCATTAAACGTGAACGGAGGCTTTGAAAAGGGAGCAGATCTCGGTCCAGTAATCTCTCCACAGAGCAAGCAAAGAATCGAAGATTTGATTGCAAGCGCAGAAGAGGAAGGCGCAACAATCCTGTTGGATGGTAGAGGTTTCAAACCAGAAAAATATCCCAACGGAAACTGGGTTGGTCCTACGATCATCACCAACGTTAAACCTCATATGAAGTGCTACACGGAAGAAATATTCGGCCCAGTATTGGTATGCTTGAATGTGGACACTCTTGACGAAGTCATCGATCTTATCAACGCCAATGAATACGGCAATGGTGCAGCTATCTTCACACGATCGGGAGCCACAGCAACAGCATTCCAAAAGAACATCGAGGCAGGACAGCAGGGAATAAACGTACCAATCCCTGTCCCTCTTCCATTTTTCTCTTTCACCGGAAACAAGAAGAGTGTTGCTGGAGGTGGTGCAAATACATTTTATGGCAAGCCAGGACTACAATTTTACACGCAGCAAAAGACAGTGACCAGTTTGTGGAGGAGCGAGGATGCAATTTCTAAGTCTGCTGATGTTTCAATGCCTACACACAGCTAGATGTTTATGATTATGAAAATTTAATGATTCCCAACTATCTGATTGACATGTGATATATGTGATGTGTGAATGTGAAGATTGCCAATACATCAAGCGTCCCTGTTAATTGAAATATCTATATCCATCACAAAGTTTCCTTGACTGTCAGTATATACTGATATGAATGTGAAGAGGAATATCATCGTCTATATTTGTATTGATGTATATACTACTTACTGCCTACGTCTTTCCGATTATTGAAGTTGACATGCATGTTTCATATTGATGTCTCAACAGACTGTTACTTTATCTCACGTAATCTGCAATCTTCAACGCGGAATACACTCCATCAATTTCATTCCATTATCTATCTATAGCTACACACAAATTCTCACTCGGGACAACAAACTACCCGCTTGTGTCTTCGACGGCTGACAAAGAAACGGGATCCGGTACCAAACATTTTCCGAGATGTCACATAACAGAGGCTTGGAAAAGGCTTGTACGAAGTACAGAGTATTTTGGTGGAGATCTATTTCGTTTCCGCCAATGTGGTACAAAAGCCAAATTCTTACTGTCAGACCAGATTCAAGCTTTGGATCGCATTGCACAGAGCACGAAGTAGTCATCACTGGCTTGAGACTGGCTGTCAATTGGCTACCCCGTAACCCCGTATAAAAGTTACGGGTCAATTCAAAAGAATAGTGGTCCCGTCACACATCCTCAACGCAAGATCTACAAAATCCTTGTCGGAACACCATCTGAATGAGGTATGCGATGCGTTGAGGTATCGTGGAATAGAACTTCGTATGGCGAGGGTGAGTTCTTTGAAATCAATTACAATTACAATTATCATTTTCCTTATCATTTTGAGGTGGCAGTCGAGAAAACATATTGATAGAAGGGGCTTCATTCTTCTCTCTCTAAATTACAATTATAATTACAAACATACAACCATACAACCATACAACCATTCAAGTCTCTTTTCACAAGTGAGAAGGAATAAACTTGTTTGTGCCCGGATCTAAGTTACATGAAATTGCCACGACATTTGAAACTTGCGACGAAGCAGATGTACTAGGTGCTTTCAGATTTCATTCACCTCTACCTATTGCCTGTACGAAGTACAAGAAGTCCTTC
Organism: Botryotinia calthae; assembly: GCA_004379285.1. Lineage (NCBI taxonomy): Eukaryota > Fungi > Ascomycota > Leotiomycetes > Helotiales > Sclerotiniaceae > Botryotinia > Botryotinia calthae. Next base: position 53,701 of record PHWZ01000058.1, read on the forward strand.
CGGGGCAAATTACCATATTTGTACATTCACTTTTGAAGCCACTTTCCTACCTCCATTGAAACTCCAGCTTGCGAAGGAAATTGTCCTGCGGAGGCGGCACATCTCTCAATCCGACCCCGCTATATAAGTACTTGGTACTCTGCCAACATATCTCTTCCCTTTAAGATATTTATAGCTTTTCGCCTCTATGTCTTCAATTCCCTTCAAAAGACTGCTGGTCGTACCTACGTCCCTTTCTTACGCACTTGTTTCTTACAAGCCAGATACATTATTATCCTCCCAGCCAAGCTACTTAGGGACATTTGTACAACTATACTTGTTACAGTTCATAGTCTTTGCGATCTGGAGAGTGATCTTGTACCCTCACTATTTTTCACCCCTGAGACATTTGCCCTCTCCAAAAGGGGGTAGTTGGTGGAATGGCCAATGGAACAGGATCTCTGGAGAGCCAACGGGTCAGCCTATGCTTGACTGGTGAGATCTGATACTCTACATATTTCTACATGCAGCTAACCGGGTAATAGGGTACAAGATGTTCCAAATGACGGCATCATAAGATATTTAGGGATGTTGAATTCGGAACGAGTCATGGTCACAAATGCCAAAGCACTCAGTGAAGTTCTTACCATTAAGAATTACGATTTCGTTAAACCATCTACTCTTCGTATCGGAATTGGGCGTCTCCTTGGAATTGGTGTTCTTTTGGCAGAGGGAGATGAACACAAAATACAGAGAAAAAATCTAATGCCCGCATTCGCGTTCCGACATGTCAAGAATTTATATTCCGTTTTCTGGGATAAATCGTGTGAAGGGTTGAAGGCCATGACTCAAGAAGTCAAGGCAAAAGAGTGTGGCGATATTCCCAACGACCTAACCGAAGAAAAAGATGGAAATGACGGAGGTGTTGATCAGCCAGAGAAGGGTGTAGTGATACTGGAAGCCATGCAATGGGCAAGTAGAATAACACTGGACATAATCGGAGCAGCTGGCCTGGGCAAGGATTTCGGAGCAATTCAGGACCCCAACACACTACTCAATAGAACATATAGGACTGTGTTTAAACCAACACGCTCTGCACAAATTCTTGGATTTCTCCAGCTCTTCTTACCAGGATGGTTTGTGAAAAGAATACCTATCAAGAGAAATGGGGAAATCGAGGAAGCTGCAGAAACCATCAGATCTGTTTGTAGAGATCTCATCCATGAGAAGAAATCGAAGCTGGAAAAGAAGGAGTTGACCGATGTGGATATCTTGAGTGTGGCGCTGGAGAGTGGAGGCTTTCCCGATGAAAATCTCATCGATCAACTCATGACTTTCCTGGCAGCTGGCCACGAGACGACCGCAAGTTCAATGGCTTGGGCCATCTATCTACTCTGTGCCTACCCAGAAGTCCAATCTCGTCTCCGAGAGGAAGTCCGGGCAAAACTTCCCAGTCCAGACTCAGACGCCAGTGTCACAAGTCAAGATATCGATTACATGCCTTACTTAAACGCTGTCTGTAACGAAATTCTCCGCTACTTTCCACCGGTTCCTCTAACCCTTCGCGAAGCCGCCGTTGATACGACCATATCCGGTGAACGCATACCGAAGGGGACACGTGTGATGTTGATTCCATGGGCCATCAACAAGGACGAAAAGATGTGGGGACCCTCTGCTCGAAAGTTTGATCCCGATCGATGGATGACTGAGAATGGCGAATCGCATAATACGGGTGGAGGGAGCTCAAGTAATTACGCATTCCTTACTTTCTTGCATGGACCGAGAAGTTGTATTGGTCAACAGTTTGCGAAGGCGGAATTTGCGATTTTGTTAGCGACGTGGATTGGAAGGTTTGAATTTGAGTTGAAGGATAAGAAGATGATGGACGAGAAGAATCTAGACATTAAAGGTGGAGTGACTGCGAAGCCATCGAAGGGTTTATACGTTAAGGTTAAGATTGTTGAGGGTTGGTAGAGGATGGAGTTTGAATTGTCTATTACGATGGGTGTAAGTAGACAGAGTTGCTATGCAACAGATGATGATTATATATACTTTATCATGACGTTGTCAAGGGTTTATAGACTACTTTTCATAATCTTCCTCGATCTCTCGGCGTCTTGGTTGGGATGTTAATTCAATTTTTTCTTGACTTCTAGATGGTTTGTCCTGGTGTAGAGTCTTGATTCGTTGTCATATACATGTTGCGGTCTTTTAGGATGTTCACACCATTTAGAGCCTCACAATTCAAAGAGTTACAGGTTTAAATAATACTATAACTGCAGGCTGCCCGGGAGTTTATTCAGTACTATTAATTCTTGTAATTTTATTTGTGGTTGATTTATTATAGAATCTATGGGGATGTTCAATTTTGGCCTCTATTGTTTCTTTCTTTCTTTTTCTACGTATTGACAAAGTAGAACCTCAGTGAATAAGGAACTCTGTAGATTGTCATCTGTTAGGGACTTTCGTTCTGTACTGTCTCTTGAGAGAGAGTTGGTGGCAAAAAGTACTCTGGGAGGTATAACTTTGTGGCGGATCGAGCATAACCCTCAGGTACATAGGTAATCTCTTGAACGCTGTACAAATGCTATGGTTGAGAATCTTCCGACCTTGCGGCATCGTCGTCTAATAATGACATGGGATTAATGCATCATATAATGGGCATCCATATCATTTCTTCGATGAGTCTTCCTTCAACTGCTGATACTCGGGGTCAGTATGCTTCGGGTCCAGAGGTAAAAAAGTATAGAGTAGAAGCTGTGACGTGACTTTACTTGATTGTTCGAAATCACCAGCAGAAGACAGAAAAAGAGGGATGGCCGTTTGAGAATTGTACAAAGATTGGGTCGGTACTTTCCCCCTGAAGCGTGGACCAATGTAAAGCAATGTAGCTGTTGTTGCTGTTGTTGAAGTTTGTATTGAAGAAGCATTGGGACAACACATCCCGCTGCTGCTGCTTTAGGGATGACGGCAGGGTCCGAAGTTCGGAAGCCATGGCAAGGCACGTTCCATTGGTAGCGGTTAATCGTAGAAGCCGCGGTCGACGGAAAATATTTGCTGAATAGCGCAATTTATTACCTAGGTAGTACGGAAGTTGACTGCAGATTGCAGATTGTAGATTCGGAATATCAAGGACCTCCTCTTTGGAACGTTCACACGACATCTGAATGTTCAAGTTAAAGTTTCGTGGCATTCCAAATTCAATTTGGAAATTCCACCCCAATATAGATATTCCCATTCAGGCTCGAGCTGAACAAATCAGATCATTCGCACTTCTATCGAATACCTGCCGTGCTCCTTCTCACCAATTAAAGCAACATCTGCCCCTGCCCTTTCCTTGTTATAAAGGCGTGACCGCCGCGCACGCCAAACTGGCGAACAAACACAACCCCACCATACCGCTAAGAGTGGTGCAAATATCTCGTCACCTCTCAACGAATTCATCCTCCGACAACATAACACCATTAAATACAACAATGGCTTCCAAATACACTGTCAGAAAGATCGGAGCTCCAAACACTTTGGAGCACCGTATCTATATCGAGAAGGATGGAGTTCCAGTTTCTCCTTTCCACGATATCCCCCTTTATGCCAATGAGCAACAAACTATCTTGAACATGGTCGTTGAGATCCCAAGATGGACAAATGGCAAGATGGAGATCAGCAAAGAAGAGGTTTTTCTCACTCACTACCGCGCTTTATGTACTGTCAGCTAACATGCCATTAGATGCTTAACCCAATCGAATGTCCCTCCGATCATTAAACTCAATTCCCATGCTAATAATTTCCACAGAAGCAAGATGTCAAGAAGGGCAAGCTTCGTTTCGTCCGCAACTGCTTCCCACACAAGGGTTATCTCTGGAACTACGGTGCCTTCCCTCAAGTAAGACTTCGAATGTATACATATTATCTGCGACACGAGCTGATTGGACATTAGACTTGGGAGGACCCTAACGTTATCCACCCAGAAACCAAGGCCAAGGGTGACAACGATCCATTGGACGTTTGCGAGATTGGTGAATTGGTCGGATACCCTGGTCAAGTTAAGCAAGTCAAGGTTCTCGGTGTTATGGCCTTGCTCGATGAGGAGGAGACCGACTGGAAGGTCATTGTCATCGATGTCAACGACCCATTGGCCCCTAAGCTCAATGACGTTGAGGATGTTGAGAGACATCTTCCAGGTCTCTTGAGGGCTACAAATGAATGGTTCAGAATCTACAAAATCCCAGATGGAAAGCCAGAAAACCAATTCGCTTTCACTGGAGAGTGCAAGAACAAGAAGTAAGGGTCATCAGACCACTAAACATTTGACATGCAAGCTGACTATATTTTAGGTACGCCACCGATATCATCCATGAGTGTGCTGAGGCTTGGGAGAAGCTCATCACTGGCAAGACCACCCCAGGTGATGTTTCAACGTAGGTTTTTTTGTCATTCGCTGTGTCGACTATCAACTAACAAATTTTTAGCACCAACGTCACCGTTAAGCACTCAACCAGCCGTGTTGAAGCCACCCAGCTTCCTCCTATCCCAGCCAACGAGAACCATGCTCCAGCTCCTATCGACCCAAGCATTGACAAGTGGTTCTTCATCTCTGGTGCTGCCGCTTAGATTCAGATGTCTTGAATCATGGCTACAAATTTGCAGGCGTTATCGCCAGAATACCATAAAAGTTAAACGATCCTACACATATGCCATCACTATTGGCTTTAGATACAATACGAAGGTTTCCAAGCGCAGTTCCTGCACATCCATACTACATCTGGCATTCAATATGTGCAACTGTGAAATATTACCAAACCTCAAGCTCTTTTTATGCCTTGTTCGCTAAAAAGATTTGCTGGGTTTTCTCGAAAACGCATTTGGGCTTTTGGACCCGTATACGAGCCAACGTAGCTGAAGGACGTATAATTGCGCCGATAAATGAACATTGCTTGTCTTCGTATTGATTTTTGATGTAATCTTGACACTCAAAACTGGAGACCTGTAGGACCGTTGAGCATGTATTGCCGCCCAATATTGCACCCATGCTAAGCCGTAATAACTTCAACCTTTCTGGTTTGTAGACGATTCCTTCTATTCCATCTTTGCGTAGGCCTTAGCGACCCAACTTATAAAATATCGATATGGATCGAGGGACATGTAAAACCCTACAACACATGTGTTATGTTCACATAAAAGACATTCCGTGCTTATTGAAAGTATGATATTTTCAATCATACGACCTTAAAAACGCCTCCCACATGCAATAAATATACATTCCAGCATTATATCATCAGTTTCCGGTCAATTCCTCCTGCCTTGCCAAAATTCGTGAATGCCTATCCACCTCATCAGATACACCTCTAATGCCGAGCTTCTCTGCGTCCAACTTCATCTCTTTTCCATCCTCTGTCAATTGAGGTTAGAATTTGCGAATGCGAACAAAATTGGAATACGGCGGAACATACTAAACTTAAGGCGCACAAGACTCGGCTCTTTAGATGCTCTTGGTAGTATCTTTGTATCGATCTTCATAGTCTGTCGTGCATTTGGTGGGAGAACTGAGAGAAATAACCGTGCGGTTTTGGCTTTGGGAGAGAAGGGATTGAAGACTGTTGAGACTTCGGTGATGAATCTTGTGATCATATTTGCTACTGGAGCCTAGTATACAATTAGTATATAACGATCAAACATATCAATCTGAACTTACATGAGACTCTCAATATCCTATGAAGGTTCTGGGGGTGCAGTTGTGGTCTGGATGCTCAATGTGCTAGGCGCAAAATAAAATTCTCGGTAAATTCCGAGCCTCGCAAGCAGCCAGCTCTCATGACATGACGATGCAGAATTTATGAGCCAAAATATCTGCCAAGTTCGAACAACTCGAAATGTCTTTCGAGTCTCTTTCCGAACGCCTTGTGGCTCTACAGGAATCGAATAGACAGGCCAGAGAATTGATTGAACGTCTAGCAACTATTAAGTTCGAACCTGGCTCTATAGCACTGGACAGCGATGACGATAATGTATTGCTGGAGCTTTCTGCGGAGATCGCACAGGTGTTGAAAGAACAAGATGAGGATTTTGAGCGGCTGCAAGAAGATATTCTATCAATGCCTACGGGAGGGCCGAACAGTGAGTTGGGAAGGCAGAGAAAGGTGCTTGATGAAGCAGTGGAGAAGAACATCAAAGAAGTCGAATCGTAAGACAAATATTTTGTTCATCCTTACATATTCCATCCTCCAAACTGATCGCTGAATTCTGCAGATGCTATTCGGCATTCCGCAAGGCCGAGGTGAAAGCTAGAAAGACGCTCAACGCTGCGCAAGTTTGGGAGCGTCAACATCTCTTTCAACCAAGCTTAAATCTCTCTTCCGGTAGGTCAACTCCCAACTCGATGGAAAGACCTATCGCTCGGCCAAAGTCGGAACATTTGAAGGAAGACAAGACAGTAAATGCTGCTAGCGACGTTACTCTTGCGCTTCGACGAACTCACGAAATGATGGCGGGCGAGTTAGAGAAATCACAGTTCGCAAACGATACATTAAAACAGTCAACGGAGGCGTTAGCCCAGCTGAATGAAACGTATTCTACATTAGATTCTCTGTTATCGAGTTCGCGGAATTTGCTTGGGACTTTGCTGAGGAGCCAAAAGAGCGATACGTGGTATCTTGAAACGGCATTCTATGTACTTGCATCTACAATTGCATGGCTTGTTTTTAGGAGGTTATTTTACGGACCACTTTGGTGGCTGGTTTACGCGCCACTGAAGTTAATCTTCTACTCTCTATTTAGTATATTTGGAATAATGGGCTCCAAGGGTGGCTGGGCTGTTGAAAGCAGTATGTCCATATCCAGTGAGGCGGCAACTTATTCAATTATACCAACCAGGAGTGAAAGTGTTGTTCCCAATAGCAAGAATACTCCAGAAATAAGCGTTGAAAACAGTGATCAGCGACCGGCATCAAGAGTAGCATCAACGATGGTCGAGGAGGTCGAACATATCATTGATGAAAGCCAGCGTTACCAGGCCCCTAGCAAGGAGGAGATTATCGGAGACTCGGTTGGGGACGACTTCCCTCATGATACAAAAGCCGAGCTGGAAGAAGACGTAGTGCGAAGTGAGGAATCAAATTCAGGCAACCCAAAGAAGAGGATGTGGGAAGAACCAGAAGAGGCTGCCAAGGAAACAGAGCGAAGGAAGGACGAACTATAGATCGTCGAACGACTTGAATGACTCAGTCTTCGGTACAATTCCATGATAATCAAGATAGCTGAGCAAGATGGTGTTCAGTAGTCGAGACTGAGCCAGATTTGAGACTTCGACATTTTTTGACAATGGATCAATGGATCAATGATCTCGGCATTTCAAATCGAATCAGTACATAAATATCTTCACGGATTAGTAATACCCTATTGTTGAATTACAATACAGATAGTTGGAAACTCTCCTGGTATACCACACAATGACATACAATATGTCGAAAAATTCTGATACCACAAAAAATCCCATCGTTCATAGAAAACAAGTCAATGTCAACTAATAGGTTAAGGAATACGCCACTGAATGTGAGTCAAGTAACCTAGCGTACATAACATTACTTTTGGCGGTTAGTGGATAAAATCATCCAGTTTCGAATTCGAGGTTTCAAAAACTTATGTTTCAAGTGCGTTGATTGGTTGAGGGGTGTCGCCTTGTAATTCTTCAACAACCACTTAGATCCTTTGTTGCTACTTCTCCTGAATTTTTCTCTACAACAGGTGGAAATGAACAGATGAAAGAATTGTTTTGTTTCGGAGCTGGGATGGATCTAGAAGATCTATGGGTAGTTTGGAAATTTGTTGCTGTGTGCTAGTTTATTTTTTCCAACAGGCTTGGGATCTTGGGATGGGCGGGACGGGTGGAGGAGACGGATTTGGGCTTTTTTTGCCGAGAAAGGGGAATGGTTTTTTCTGGTACCTGTGGTGCGTTTGGATCGCGCGTTCTGGTTCAACGGCATGGAAAGTTCATGTTATTGGATCGGATTGTTTGGTTTCTGCTCGGGAGTCTCACCAGATGGGGTTTTCAACGGGAAAGAACTGGTCTGGTCGTGTGTCTCGGTTGGGTAGAGCTGGAGTCTCTTTGAAACTCTCCTGTCGTTCTGTATTTTGTTGTCGGAGACTGTTGGGTTATTCATAGGATTTCTTTGATCGTCTGGATTGATCGAGGGGTTTTTGGTGTAGTCGTGGGCCTATAGGCTTCCCCTTTTAGCTGCCCGCTGACACCACCCACAATATCCAACCTCCAAGAGGCAACTTTTATGCCGAACATTCTAGGGGAACGACTATTCTCGGGAACCTGCTCCTTCTAGAGTAGAGTTGTTGGAAGATGGGTGGGGGGGGCTAGTGGGGCTACGATTAGGCGGACAATGATATATCTATTTAAATTGTTGGGACTTTGGCTCTTTGTGTGGAAGAATAAAGAGTCGTCTATTCAGATAAAGAACAATATACTTTCTTTAAGTTCCTTCAAGTCATCGATTCGTTGTGCTGGGACACTCGCAAAATCATTCCTTTATTGTTAACAAAGCGAGCTTCGAATCACATTGTTTCTTCTATTTTCGCACAGTCATTTTTTCTGCAGTATTTATTGACTCGAGATTCCTTCGAATTCAAGTCCACCATCAACAGCTCGACCATCACATTCTTTGCCACGCATACCTATTTTATAAACAATAATACAGCAGGTCAGCAGGTCTGGTCATCAACGTCGCAAACAAAATACACTACACACACAAACAACACGAACTCAATTTCATCACTTTCAAGATGCAGTTCACCAACAGCCTCGCTCTTGGAGCCGTCCTTTGCGCTTCCGTCATCAACGCACACATGTCATTGACTTGGCCACTTCCCTTCCGTTCTAAACTCAACCCCAACTCCGTCCAATCTGATATTGACTACAGCATCACAGCTCCACTCGCCGCATCCGGTTCAAACTTCCCTTGCAAGTACAACGACATGGGTACAGCTGGAGGAAAATCTGTCGTCACTTGGTCTGCAGGACAAACCGCAAACTGGACCGTTGGAACTGGTGCCATTCACGGTGGAGGATCTTGCCAAGTCGCACTCTCTTACGATTCCGGAAAGACATTCAGAGTCATCCATTCTTACATTGGAAGCTGCCCCGTCGCAGTTGACTCAAGTGCCGACTTCACTGTTCCCGCCGACGCCCCAGCCGGAGAAGCAATGTTCGCTTGGACTTGGCAAAATGAGGTCGGTAACCGCGAGTTCTACATGTCCTGCGCTGCGGTCACCATCGAAGCCACAAAGACTCGTGCTGCTCCAGCTGTCGCCTTTTCTTCCCGTCCCGATCTCTTCCTTGTCAACCTTAACAATGGATGCACATCCGTGGAAAATAAAGCCGTCAACTACCCAAATCCAGGCCCAGATGCAGATGTCACCCGCAAAACGTCAGACTCAGGTACCTTTACCGGAACTTGTGGGCCTGTCAATGGTGTTGCCTCATCTGGCTCCGATGCATCGGGCTCTGCTTCGGGGAGTACAGGCGGTGAAAGCTCCAGTGCTCCAGTAGCTCCCGTATCGTCTGCCCCAGCAGGTAGTGCATCGTATGCTCCGGTAGCTCCCGTATCGTCTGCCCCAGCAGGTAGTGCACCATATGCTCCAGTACCTGTTGCATCCTCAAGCACAACCCCAGTTTCTATCGTAATCCTTCCAACCATTGCAGCCTCATCTACACTCAGCTCGGCCACCATCATCGCAACATCCGCACCAGCTTCACCGACATCAAGCACCGCCTCTCCCTCATCCTCAGGAACCAGCTCCGGAGCCCTTCAGGCCTCGGTCGACGGTCTCTGCTCTGCAGGAAAAACATGTACCGGCTCCGGCTTTGGTCCATGTTGCTCCAGAGAGGGATTCTGTGGAATTGGTGATGCTTGGTGTGGTATCGGTTGTCAACCCGGCTTCGGATCTTGTGGAAGTACTCTCAACTCAACTTCTACTGCCAATCCCATCAGAAAGATCAGAGGAAGAAGTTGGAGAGTTTGAGAAGGGAGCAGAGTGATTTGAGGGGAGGGGTTCAAGTTAGAATTAGAATCTAAAGACAGCGTCTTTTTGTACGATTAGTTAGTACTTTACTTCAACTTTGTCATTTTAAATCGAGATTTTTTAAACCTGTATATAAGAATGAACCAATGTTATATAATATATATATATATACTGTGATATTAGTGAAGTGACAAGAGAAATGTAGCATGTAGATGATGAATGTTTGACAGTGTTTATACGCAGGACTGGGACGCATTCAATCTTAGATGAGTGTTCTCTTGTTCATAGAACCTCTAGCCACTTAGGTTGAGGCGCATTTGACGCAAAGGATCACCGGACATAACGAGGTTAGTATGTGGTTTTGCTTGAACTTATGAGACAATGTTAACATGTCATACATATTCATGACTACATGTTGTTATGAAACCAATGAAATGAATGAGTGTAGTGTCTTTGAATGTACACCAACTGTTGTTGGTGATTGAAGAGACACGAGGTCACTCAGAAACATACTGCCATTGTTCACCGTCTAACTAGCGCCATAACTGGGGTCAAACCTTAAGCTCCTAGCTACTCTGGCCTTACGACGATTACGAGTATCTGAGCATGCAGATGCAGGTGTTCATGATCAACACTTTAACAAATTCAACTTCTACGCTCTTTTGACACAACACACCTCTTTCATCATGGAACAGAATGAATCTGCCGGGTCGTTGAGTTGGCGTCTCAGCTCACATCCCATTACTTTGTTGTGTTTTCTAGGATTTCGCATTTGTAGGTTTGCGCATTGTTTGATTTGAGCTGCGAGAGCTGAAGTTATACTGGATCGATTGTTGGATATGCCATTATGAATCCATTGCTAACTTCTGAAATAGCAAGTCTTTTGGTGTACCTCTTCGGAATGCTCTTCATCAAAAACTTGTATGTCTTCCGCCCTTGGATTTGTCAATTGTCCCTCTAATTCGAATAGTGTCATGATCTTTATAATAACCATCCTGCTCCTCGCTGCCGATTTTTACTACCTGAAGAATATCGCCGGTCGTCGCCTCGTCGGATTGCGTTGGTGGAATGAAGTAGATCCTGCATCTGGTGATTCGCATTGGGTCTTTGAGTCCTCGGATCCAAATACAAAAATCATAAACCCCACGGATAGCAGATTCTTCTGGCTTGCACTTTACTCGCAGCCGTTGTTATGGGTTGGATTAGCCTTTGTGGCTATTTTTAGGTTCGAGTTTATTTGGTTGACATTGATCGGTAAGTTCTATCTTTTCTTTCGGACTTGCTTTGGGCGGCGATGAGTATGGGATGAAGATGAGATCATCCATTGAGGAATTTGCTAACACTTATGGTTGTATAGTGATTGCATTGAGTTTGACCGTTACAAATACCTTGGCGTTCTCGAGATGCGACAAGTTTGGACAAGCATCGAATCTGGCGGGCAGTGCTATGTATTCTTCAGGAATTGCGGGAAATATTGCAAGCGCTACTCTTGGAAGATTCTTTTCGAGATGAATATTCGAGATAAGCTAAGGGGGACACGAGAGATTCCTCAGAGGAGTTATGGCAAGATATGTTGGAGCGCAAGGTTTATGATATCAGAATGAATGAAGCTTCAGAACCTTGGTCCGTTTTTTTACACAACGGGATTTGCCACGCGGTGCCTGGAGTCAATGTTGTTATACAAATGTTGTTCGGTGGGAATGTTGCAAGGGCGGCGTTCAAATATAGAGGCGTTGGTATTTGAAGGGCTTTCTTGTTCAAGGTAAACAAGAGCTAAATTATCACTACAAATGCTCGTACCAAATGACTTTCCATCATAAGTGACACTTGCTCTTTTCCAAGTAATTCTGATGCGATGCTGCTGTTAGTAAGAGATGGAAGAGTTGAATGTGAGAAACTGATGAGACGTTACTCGGGATTTGCACTCCAATATAAGTACGGCAAATCAAATGTTTAAACTATTTGAATCAATTAGCGCGTCTCTAGTATATTGGCCATGCCCCCTTTTTTCCTTTTGACTAGACTACTCCTAACAAGCCTTCAGCCACAGTATTTAGCGATCACACTTTATCCATGCGTCTTAAATACGACCCATTTTCAGATGTCAAGTTGTGACATCTTACTTCACCATTCGATTTACATTTATCACTCGATATTTCCTCAGACGTTGAATTTTCATTGTATAACCCAATTCTCAAGGTGCAACCAGCCATTTAGTCCCAGATTTTCCTATCATTGCACGGTCTATTGAGATGCGCAATTTAATCATATTTCCGTCAGTTGTATCATTTTCTCCGATATCTTGGCTGTGCCATCATTCCTAACAGTGATCTGTGAAAATATAAATCGGGCCAGGGAAACACTTAGCATCTTCTGTGCATTCTCATCCCTAGCACTGCTGTGACCTTCGAAAATAGCCGTCCAAGAATCCGCCTTCCTCTTTGCCTACTAGCATCTACTTGTTAGTTTATTTATCGGTCTTGATTATCGGTGCTTTAGCGACATCAACTGCGCCTGTGTTTGCAAGATACAATTCTACGACCAAGGCGCGGATGGTCCTATCATCTGATGGAAGCGCCTGTTCTCTCTGGGTCGTTGATAGAGATGGGATCGAGGAACTTGATTTGGATTTAGTTTCGGAATCGATCGATTCCTTTTGCGCTTTCTCGACTGCGATGGATGAGATAGGATGCGTTTGGATGTACATGTACTGATACTCTTTTCTTTTTTCAACTCCGTGCTTCAACCTGTACCCAGAGAAAGTGACCGCATATCCTTTCAGTTATTGAGATTGCTTGTATTCGGCGCCCCTCCCGCTGACGAGAATGCCATGGTAAAGTGTTTGATGAGGATTATATGGTCAAGTTATTGCAGTGGAGTACTTAATAAAGGAGATGAGGGTATCCACAGTGAAAAGTCAGACAAGGGGGCCGGTTTCGAAAAGAGTCCTATGCTTGGGCACAGCAGATGGATCGAGTTCCAGAATCACAGTAAGCAAAGACGTATTGGGATTAGAGCTTCAGAAAATCAACTTGATTGGGATAATACCTTGATGAGAGAGGAGTGGGTGAAGGGAATTTGAGGAAATCTTCGTGTATCATCTATAGATAGCTCTTTTAAGGAACGAAGTTGTTTACGGAAAACGCCACACTGGGTGATAATACAATACTTTTGGGTATGAAAATATAAATATAAATATCGATAATTCAAACTTCCACTCTTAACAACCTCTGTTGCTTCAAATATTAAAATTCCATTGCATCTCCTTTAATTTTCCTTTGTGAAAACTGCCATTAGACCCCGCATTAAACTACAATCGCATAATTTATCACTTGATAACAATCTATCATCAGAGTCTAGCCATCTTACCCTCTTTATCCGCTTGCTCCCTCAGCATCCTCTTTAAAATCTTTCCACTTGCGTTCTTCGGGATAGCCTCTACAAACTTGACACTCCCAGTCAGTTCCTTATATCTCGCTAATCTCTCTCCACACCATTCTTTTACGTCTTTCTCCCCTAGATTCTTACTTTCCTCACCAGGTCTCTTTACCACATAAGCTCTGGGCATCTCTCCATCTGCATCTGAGCCCTTGATGCCAATAACAGCTGCGTCTACGATTGATGGGTGAGATAGGAGTATGGACTCGATCTCTGGTGGCGCAACCTGGAATCCTCTCACTTTTATTAGCTCCTTTTTGCGGTCTACTATGTACCATGTTTTGGTCTTGGAGTCGCAGTATACGATGTCACCGGTTTTGAAGAAGTTGGAGGAATCGAAGGATAAGCGGTTCGCTGCTTCATTTTCAACTACGAAAAGGTTAATTTTGGTATATTCATTTGGTCGGGAGAGCCTCCAATAGCCCGAATTCCACTTGAGCAATAAAAAGGGGATAGCTTCCCCACATCGGTTAAAACATTGAAATTGCTTGGAAGATTGATCTTATCAAGAACAACAATAATTTCATCCGGTCAAATAATGATAAAAAATCTACATTTTCAAATCTGGAGAGCTTATATTTGATCTACTAATCCGAACTTTCGAATATCTTGACAAGGAAATGGAGACTTACAGTAACCAGCGATGATAGTCGGACCGCGTACACAAAGCTCACCACGGACACCATAGGCTGTTATGTCATTGCTATCATCGTCAATAATTCTAGTTGACGATTCCGTATCAGCATTTTACATTGAAGAAATAAAGGGGCAGGGAAGCATACTTCGCATCAATGTTTGGTAGCATTCTCCCTACACTACCCGTTGTGTCATCCTCCCAGAACCAGAACTGTGCACAGATACAGCTTGTCTCTGTCATTCCAAAAGCCTGAGTCATTGTTGCTCCTGGAGCAAACAACTTTTTCAACTTCTCTTGGGATTCTTTCCCCATGGGCGCTGCCCCGACCCCCGCGTGTTTAATGGATCTTAATTTGTCTCCCGCGACACCGGACATGATGATTGCAATTGCGATGGGTGGGACTACCATTAATTCATTTATCTGGTATTTTTCTGCATTATTGAGAAAGGGGATAAGTTCAAAGCGACGCATAACGACAGAAACATGTCCACCTTTCAGGGCTGTTGTATGGGCAACTATTTTCTCTCTTAGCGATTCTCTATCAAGAAATCAATGATGGGCTACAAACCAGGGACACAAGCTGCATGAAACATCGGCAGTGCTAGTATTCGACGTATCTAGAATGATTTTGTTAGCATCTGAGACTTGTGATGAATGGAGATAAGAGCGCATACAGTATACGGTCTCGGCGCTTGTTCGTAAGCAAGAACGCTGTTAAAGATCAGGGGGTTAGTATTGACTATCAAGAACAGCTTTTGGATGAAAGTGAGCAACAAAGGTTACACCAGGAACCAAAACCAATAGATTTCATGACTGGGGCTTATTATCCTGGGACAGAAGCAGTATGAAACACTGTAAGGCTTGTTAGCCGTTTACGTACTGCTGCGCAACTAAGTTGAAATGGGACAACGCCGCTGCTTTCGGTGGTCCTGTAGTTCCACTGCTAAATAGCCTAGCAGCAGTTGTCTTCCTACTAGTCTCTTCATCGCCGAATCTTACCCAATCTTCCTCGCCATGCTTCATCAAATCTCTAAAAGATTTGAAAGAATCAGGAATCGTCTGCCCGAGAACATCAAAAATCCAAATATTTGAAGACTGGATGTTACATTCTTTGGCAGCGGTTAGAACATTCGTAAGAACCTCAGGCTCTGCGATAAGAAACTTTGCTCGCGAAGTTTTGATATGATGAGTTAATTTGTGAGAAGTATATGATGGATTTGTGCCCGTAAATACTCCACCAGCTGCTATAACACCTGTGTTTATATGATGTGAGTTAAAGTAAAAGTAGTGGCTTGACATAAGATTGGAGTACCTAGAAAAATCATGGAATAATAGATCTGCATTTTTACGGTCAGAGACTTTCGACTTTAGAGGGACTCGAATTTCTCACATCATTAAACGAATGTAAGCACACACAATCACCCTTTTCCAAGCCAGCAGCATGAATCCCGCAACTAATTGACGGATAATGATTCGAGCTTGGCTTGCAGATATAGATCGAGAGGGATCTGCCGCATCGATATATATCTACAGATATATCAGTATTTGAGAATTTCAACCATCTCATGGGAGAGTATCTTACCATAGCATCTTGATCATAGGGAACGTTATCAAATGTCCATGACAAGAGGTCTTTTGTAGGTATATCCACTGTCTTTTCAGCTAGAAATACCATTTTGAGGTTTGAATACAATGTTTTTAGTTGATTTAGAGCTACACAGAAGATAAATCAACGATGTTTGGCAAGAAGTAAAGAAATCATCAAGTAAATACTGTCAAGCACTACCAACTGTTGTACCACAACTGTGGAGATTTAGTGAGTGAGATGCGGGGAAGATCGAGTATCACGGCTTTAAGTTGTAATAGTTCTAGCCGTCTCTTTTAGTGGCCGAGTAGTTCCTAGTTGGGGAAAGCACTTGTCTCGGGGAAGCAGTTGTCCCTTAAACTACCTATGAATAGCTCGATCAACTTTTGAACTACCAAAATTATCTTATCACTATCCCTGAACTGTCTTATTTGATTCGGTCCAACAGTACCTGTGGAATATCTTGTATTGGCTTCTGAATCGATACTTGTTTACATTAAATAAGGGTTTCTAACGACGTATTCTTACTTTGATGAGAAACACATGAAAAATATCAAAGTAACAAGTGCTTTTGCCGAATAAGGAGCCGACTATTAGACTACCAAAAGTTGGGAGTCCGTTTTGGTAGGGCTGGCTATACGCGTACGCGGACCGTAATGCTCAGGGGCGATCACAATGCAGCCATACTCTACACCGATATCTGAACAAGATCGGACCAGAAACTCCATCAATAAGGTGAAGATTTCAAATGTCCATATACCGGTATGTGATATCAAAAAGGGGGTTCGGCTGTTTATCGTAAAGTAATACATTGTCGAACTTGGTTTCTAACATTCCATGACAGCTAGGTATCCGAAGTTGTTATCATTGCTTATTTCAATGTTTGAGCCAACTTTAGATGTCCATGACGCTTTTTTCGAGTCACTTAGTGTAGATTATCTCACCAAGAAATTGGCATTAGGGATTGACAACGAAATTATGAAGCTATCGAATGTTCAAGTTAGCGTTCAAATATACACAATGGGAATTTGGAGCTCATCCACATCGACCTTTCTTTGTCTAGTAGCTAGGTAGATCTAGACCTAGCAGTTAAGTCATTCGGAAAATAATGGCTGGCGTATTCATAAAGGGTTCGGTTTCTCGCAAGCAAGTGTCAAAACTTTCCGTCTGTTGCATATCTTAGCTTAGGATTAAAAACAGGGAAACAAAACAGTTTGCCTATACAAACAACTTGATATGCAGATAATGAAACAATAGCCCAAGCTTTGTCTGATTGTTTTCTGGAGCTCAAAGCGGCTGGGAATTGCAAAGCCCCATTCATCTCTTGTGCCAAGCCAGCAAACAGGTTTTGAGGAACCAAAGAGGTCATCGACATCATTCACTGCCGCATCGTGTAAATAATCTGGATATATTTATCGTGAACAATACCCCCATATCAAATCTCATCCACACATAATATCCCACAGATACAAACACAAGCAATATCTCCATCTCATTTACCAATCACTATCCACACAATAAATCAAATCAAATCTACATACCACATCACTCGCAACTATGCCTTTGTTCTGGTCAAAAGGAGTTGGAGGCAGAAGATTCGGTGCAAACATTACTGCAGATAGGCATGGTGTCAGAAAGCCTGTCTGGCGTATGCGTCTTTGCGGACTCAATTGCTTCCGTTGAACAGCAGTAAGTTCTATTGTATCTCCACTATGATCAAGGAGAGACGTTCTAACAGGATATCAGTTCAAAGCACCTTTACAACACGCCTTGCAATTAGTAACGAGGAACGATACCATGAGAGACGACACCGGGATGGAATGGGATATGATGGAAAGGCGTTAGCGAATGCATTTCGGATATCATAAATTTGCTACAAGCAGGTAGCCTGTCTCAACATTGCAATATGGCAATTAGTTTTTATGACGGGATGAGGACTAGCATTTGGCGAATAATATCATATTGTCACTTCAACAAAAGGGGGTGGCCGACCTGTATAACGAGTGAAGTGAAGAGTACTCCGTGTGTGTGGCTCATTTGGGTTAAGAATCTAATGATGGATGCCCCATGTGCTAGCGCCATGCTATCTCTGCTCGACCCACTATTTTTCTTATCCATATCACGTGTCAATAGATAGTGAAATTATTTTCTAGTTTGGGACGGCATTACTTTTCTTCCATGATGTGATTCAAGACAATATATATTCAGAAATACAATGTTATGCAGCGTCTCGCATCTTTTGTCATGACATCAATTCCCAAGAAAGTTCCCATTCCTAGGAAGGGGGTAGACTATAGAGGCAAGGTTGTACTGTGAGTCAAATGTGTCGCAGGTGGCAGTTGGGAATTAAATTAACATTACGAAATAGTGCTCCTATGGTGAGGTCCGGTGAACTCCCTTCACGATTAATTGCTCTCCACTATGGAGCAGATTTAGTCTGGGGTATGAGATTTCACGCTCGTACTAGCTGGCCATATAAACTGACAAACTTACAGGCCCTGAAACGGTCGATCGATCCATGATTGGGACGACACGCAAAGTTAACAGCCATCTTAATACAATCGATTTTACCCGAATTCCATCCCAAGGTCATAAGGAAAAGAATGCAAATCTAAACGAAAGTCTTATCTTTCGCCTACACCCAGAACTTGAAGGCAAAAAACTTATATTTCAAATCGGTACATCCGACCCTGAACGAGCAGTACAATGTGCGCGTATAGTGGCCGCAGACGTGGCAGGCATAGACGTAAATGCAGGATGTCCTAAACCCTTTAGTACAAGTGGCGGTATGGGGGCAGCTCTCTTACAGACCCCGGATAAATTATGCGCCATTCTCGAAGCTTTAGTCAAGGAAATCGTGCCGGAATTCGAGATTGGAATCAGTGTGAAAATTCGATTGCTGGAAACTGCCGAAAAGACTGAGGCTCTGGTACGGAAGCTTTGCGCTACTGGAATTACAGGACTCACTATTCATTGCCGAACTACACCAATGCGCCCAAGAGAAAGAGCGATTCGAGAGCAACTCAAAATGATTGCAGATATCTGTCGGGAAAGTGGCGTCGCTTGTTTGATGAATGGAGACGTGGAAAATAGAGATCAAGCATTGAAATTGGCCGAAGAATATGGTACAAATGGCGGCATGATTGCTGTGGCTGCCGAAGCAAATTCGAGTTGTTTCAGAAGCGAAGCCGACGGTGGTTTAGCGCCCTGGGAGGAGGTGGTCCATCAATACATGAAATTTTGCCTGGACACAGAGAACAGATTCGGAAATACGAAATATCTTTTGAACCACCTAATACCGGGGAAAGAACCTGTTTATCGAGCTGTTCAGCAGTCTAAGAATTACCAGCAACTATGCGAGCATTTAAATCATAAAGCTTTGCTTGAGCAGGCAATCAATGTGGACGAGAAAATTGGGATTTCTGATAAGCAGGTCGAGGAGCATAAACTAAAGCAAGCTCAAGCAAAGGCGGAGGCAAAAGCAGCAAAGAAAAAGAGAAAGAATACCGAGGATGATGGGGGAGAGCAAAAGAAGAGTCGATGTCTTGAGGATTCAGCCGATTCTTCTTCTTTAAGAGAAGTGGAAAATGCACCTCTCACTGAACTCAAGTCAGAGATGGCAATCAGTGCTTGATATTGGTTTGGCGCATATGACCATGCATATATTTGGGTTATACATGGATCTGGGGAGCATTGCGATAGTTTAGTTGAACTCAGTGATGCCGGAAACGGAAAACAAGGGGGGCGTTCTGGGTCTGACCGAGAAGATATACGCATTTACATGGAGTTTCATGCACTTTCGTGCCTAAGTAAAGAATATTTACAAGCCACTCTGTCATATAGGAGGAGTATATAAGCAATTATTATTTTCGAATAACATACAAACTAGATACTTGCAGATATTCATGAAATTGCAGTGCCATCATGGATCCCGCTTCTGTTATCTAGCCATGCAGTCTTTTCAATATCAGCTTGCTTAGAAGACAATATGCGGCGCGTGCCTCCGCAGACAACAACCTTAACCTTGGAAGTTACCAAAAGTAACGCCACGACATTCTACACTGATCTGCATCTTTATTAGACGGCCGAGTATCTAGTGTGCCTACTAGCGGCCCGGATACACTATGATACCGAGCACTAGTATCAGTTTGCAATAGTGGTCAAAATGGCTTGTCTAGCTAGCGAGTTAGCCGCAGACGTCATACTTAGAACCTTAATGAAGGTAAATACATCTACAGCTTGACAAAGTCCTCCTTGGAATACAGGTATTTTCCTTGCGCAAGTCTTTCCTTCCCTCATCACCTTAATCTTTTTAATTCCCTTTTTGTATATTTTGTATATATCCGCCATCCGAAAAACCATGTCTACAAACATCGGAATGTCCTCCTGCTGTCTATCGGGCAAAGTGCACGAAGGTACACCTACAGGAAGAATCGAAGTAATCAATGACCTCTCCACCTACATCGCAGAGCCCCAAGATGGCTCGAAAGCCAAAACCATCATCTTTCTCGTCGACAGTACGTCCATACACACATCGTCCCATGTTCACCCCCTCCCCTCTAACCCCCCTCACCAGTCTTCGGCTACGAATTCAACAATGTCCGGCTCCTAGCCGACAACTACGCAAAAGCCGGGTTTTACGTCTACATCCCGGACGTGCACCAGGGAAACAGTATTCCGCTATCTTTTCTGCAGAGCGTGGAGCCGCCGCTGCAAATCCGAGAACAACAATCGCTTTTGGAGAAAACTAAAGCGACGGGTGTGGTGGCTACCACGCTGCCGCCCTGGCTCGTCAGACATCGTGAGGGCGTCACAAAACCGCTGATTTCCTCCTTTATTGCACATGTTCGCGGTGTGCCTGGGACGGGAAAAGTGGGCGCGTTGGGATTTTGCTGGGGAGGTCGATATGCGATATTGGCTGCGCATGGAGAGGTTGATGCGGCGGTGGCGTGTCACCCGTCGTTGGTTTCTGTGCCTGTGGATTTCGAGCGCGTGACGAAACCGTTGAGTTTGGCGGTGGGGGATCAGGATAGTTTGTTGGACCGGGGGACTGTGGGGCAGATTCAAGACTTGATGGCGAAGAAGACGGAGTTGCCGCATGAGTTGAGGATTTACGAGGGGCAGGTTCATGGGTTTGCGTTGAGGAGTGATTGGGGTTCGGAGAAGGATAAGAAGGCTATGGATGATTGTGAGGAGCAGGGCATGGATTGGTTTAATAAGTATCTTGCGTAGCGCAAGCTGGACTTCACGATATTTAGGAATGTACGACTGGATTATTGAGAGATATTATAATGTATGTATAAAATTTTAATAAGAAACGAAGCTATTTACAGCAAGAGGCAGTTTTGGGCAATCCACATGTTATCTTCGGTAGGTACATGACAGACACGTAATTCAAGCGTCTCGAATTTCCACTCCTAAGAATTTGGCACGCCATTCGTAACACTTCCATATGGCTCCGCAGGATAATCACCAAAGCAAGCATACTCATACTGAGCATCCTTGGTCGATCTACTCTGCACATCCAAAAACGTTTCCAACTCGCACCATCCATCCAACCTATCAGCTCCACATTCCGGGAAACTGAGCCCCAAAGGTAACGTTCTCTGATTGAGGACAAAGTGTACATACGTAGTTTCTTTTCCATCTATGTATGTCCTATCTGCTGCTAAAGGTTTGGGTGTCTTGATGATCTCTATATCTAATCTTGCACCAAAGGGTTCCATGTACGAAACGGTCAGATTGTGCGGGCCAGGATGATGGGTAGCTGGTAGGGCTTCGGCGAATTGTGTGAAGCCGAAAGCGGTGAGGATAGACATGATGTTTGTGTCGTGGGAGAAATCGAAGTAGATGGACTGATTTAGGGGAAAGGTAGCGGTGTTATTGTCCAAGGTAGTGTTGATTTGGGAGCCAGAGTAACCCAAGGTATGGTTTTGAAGACGGGCGACTACTTCTTGGACATAGCCGATTCCAACGGCACGACCAGTAGGAGAAGCGAAGGAACTTCCACCCGCGAAGTAAAGGTCAATTGCGTATTCGAAGCCGACCCATTCTTCATAGGTGAATAGATTACAGAAGACACTGTAGCCATAAGCCACCTACAACATGTTAGATCAGGAAGATTTGGTGTAAATAGAAACATTACTCACAGTCTCATATGGGCACATAGTTTGTGCTGCGTAGGTATCGACGTCAGTCCAATTGAACTCCGGCGAGACCATGGACTGGAAACGAGCGGTGGCATTCTGTAGATATGTAGCCACCCATTGGTTTGTAGCGTTACTTCCTCCAGCACTTCTGTAATTATTTGAATTAGGACAATTATCGTAACCTGCCAAGCTGTTATTGTAACCATTCGATTCAATGATGACTTCAATAGTGACGTTGTTTGTCCATTCGAGACCAAAAAATCCAGCCATAAAGTACTCAGCGCTCTACCATCATTTAGTGTCATATTAGAAATTGTGGAAGTGACAACAAACCTTGAGCATTCGATCTTGAGTGGTAGTTCGAGCGATAATTTTGCTGTGAGGGTTATACAATTGAGCATATTGATAATAGTGCAAGATACCACTGTCATACAGTTCTTGTCTTCCACGAGGAACAAGAATCTCGTGTCCTAATTCGTATTTCCAGTCATTCAAAAATGATAGAGCCCCAGTGGCATCCATTTTCCCAGTGTAGTTTGCGACTTTTTCACCAAAGGTTGCAACATTACTTCCTGAAGTAGGATAACGTGCTCCATGACGTGAAAGCATCTAAAATTGTCAGCATGCATGATATTTCTGTATATTTCAGACATGTCATCTGAGCCTTTCAAAAGTACAAAAAAAGCTTTAAAAATGGTCCAAACACCCCTAGAGTCTCTGAACAATGAATTTACATGTCTTGACCGAGATTTGTTATACATAAAATTCCACTAGGAATTCATTGAGCACCCAAATAAACTTGCTTCCAGATTGACAACGACGTGAATTTTCGAATATCTGAAATTCTTACCTGAAGTTGAGCAATCTTAGCTCCAGGTGGTAATGGATATTCTGCAACACCAAATCCAGATGGACTGGGCAAGTAAGGAGAAAGATTTCCCATAAGCTGGAATATACTTCCATTCTGACCTTGGCCTACAATTGGCTGAGCAGTCTCGAGAGGAGTATTTGGCACGAAAGTCACAGTTGGTGCAAACGAGACTGGATTTGTCTGGGCCTAAATCAAACAGCAAATTAATTCAGAATTCAGAGAGATCTCTTATAAATCTAAAACTAGACGGGCTAATGCCTTTCTACTACTTACGAGAAAAGGAGCTCTACCCGTCGCTGTTGGACCTGCCCAAAGCTCGGGTGTTGTCTGGAAATACTGTGGAACATCGTTTGTAGAAGTTGAACATGACTGTTTCTCAGGAAGCAACGCTGAGGCCGTCACACCGGTGAGGGACAGTAAAAGGATTTGGTCCAAGAGCATGATGTACGAAGCGTATAGGAAAGCGCAAATAACAAGAAAGAGCGCAATCTTCCGAAACCTCTCAGTATGGTGAGATTTTGAGCTTCCCAAATATTTGGAGCTCTGGAAGCTTGACCTCCCTTTATATTGCGGCATGGCTTCTATCGAAGCTACTACGTGTGACGCTGCAAAGTTCTGTTAGTCCATCAATTATGATATTAACCTTGCGATTGCCTTATCAGTAAGCGTTTTCGAAGCAGGTACGGGGATATTCGTGCATTAGTGAAGAGGGGAAAGTATATATTCCTGTTGTATCGTTGTACCGTTCTCCGTTGGTCGTTGTACTTTTGAATTGTTGTCGGATGGGATTGGAAGGGGTAAATGTACGAAAATGCACGGTGATGTTGTCTATCCAAGCTCTTCCTCAGGGATAAATGCCTGAGTGCCGTACGACAATATTAATGTTAAAATGATCGTGGCTGGGAAGACAGCAATGTAAGACAATACGTGGTACTCACTGCTACATGTGTCTTACACATGAAGTATCACGAGTGTTCAACTCTTATCAGGTATATGAGGATATTTAGACGTTGCAATCCGAAACCCGGTTGAAAGGGCGACTGATTATCTATCCACCATACCTCCTACCTCTCCCTCTACCTCTCCCTCTACCTCTACCTCGTACCTTCCGAGGGCACAAGGTTGCGATGCAATACAACAGAACAAAAGCAGCAAAAGTTGTCTCTTATTCTCCCAAACTCTATATTGTCAGAGCTTTGATATGCCTAACTATCACATATAAAACTAATTCATTTTCATTGACAATGTTGATCAATCAATAGCCGTCAAAAAAGCACGGAGAAAGTATTTCCATTCTAGTAAATCATTCTCTAGATACCCAGCTAAGGTTATCACCCCAATTGTAATTCCCCTCTGTAATGACGTAAATGCGGAATCGAAGTATCTAGGCCAATCCAATCACAAACCCTCAATTGCCACAGTCTTTGTATATCAGAAAGGTGACAAGTGTCTTAGAACTTCATTGCTCACCCGGTATCTCGTTCATTTACAAACACATAGGAAATCAAATATTTCTCCCAGCTCTAACATACCACCATACTCACCCACTGAACTCACTCATATCAAAATGGCAATCGAAGGAGTTCCTGAAAAGATGCTCGCAGTGCAAGTCATCGAAGTAAGTCACTGTGATACTCTATCAAAAGAGATGATTCGGGTGAAAATAAAACCAAAGGCTATATCCACCCGAACACAAGCAATAGCAGGTTAGGTTAACACACCCCTCAGTTCAATAAACCCTACAAGATCCACCACATCCCCACTCCACGCGGTCCCCTCCACGAACACGATATACTGGTGCGTGTGGCCGCGGCATCTCTCTGTCACACGGATGGCATGGTATCGGAAGGCATACTGGATACTCCACTCCCGTGTACCGCCTCGCATGAAGGAGCCGGCACTATTGTCGCTATAGGCTCTGGTGTGTCGGGCTTCAAGCCAGGAGATCGCATTCTATGTAGCTTAACTTATCATCGCTGTGGCGTCTGTACTGATTGTACTGGACCCGAGCATGAGCGACAGTATTGCGCTCATAGTGGAGGGAATCTTGGAATAGCTAGAGATGGGGCATTTGCCGAGTATGAGGTTATAGACGGAAGGGAGTGCAGTTTATTACCGGATAATCTGAGTTTTGAATCGGCAGCTCCGTTGGCTTGTGCTGGAATCACGATTTGTAAGTCTGCATTTCATGTTCTGAATTCAAGCTGATGCGAAATTAGGGGGTGGCCTCGTGAGAGCGGGCTTGAAAGCGGGAGAATGGATTGCAATAGTAGGAGCGGGCGGAGGTCTAGGTCATTTGGGGGTTCAGTTTGCTAAAGCGCTAGGTCTCAACGTCATCGCTGTTGATGCTAGAGATGAAGCGTTACAACTTGCTAAAGATTGTGGCGCTGATGTGTTGGTAGATGCACGTCAAGATAAAAACAAAGTTGTAGAGGATGTCCAAAAGGCCACGGGTGGCCAAGGTGCAGACTCGACTCTCAACGTTAGTGATCATGAAAGCGCTGCAGCAACAGCGGTCGCGGTTACAAAGAGGCGTAAGTCGTTTTCCGCTCTACAAAATGCCTAACGAGATTATGACGTTGATGAGGATGAGCTTCTTTCCACTTCATCAATTTTAATTGGAAAAGTTGCTGACCCCAAGTCCGCCAAAATAGACGGAACGATGATTCAGATTGCTCAGCCCGAGAAGATCAGCGTTCCGTTTGAAGATGTGATTTTTCGGGATATCAGAATCCATGGGAGTCTTGTTGGTAAGTTGATGTGGTTCCTGGCCCCCACAATCATTATCTGACTAGGAGTGTAGGATCCCGAGGCGAAGCACAAAAAATGCTAGAATTAGTATCAAAACACAACATCAAAATTCAAACAAACCCATTTAAAGGCTTGGAAGAAATTCCCAAGGCAGTGGAGCTAGCTCACTCAGGCAGAATGAAAGGAAAGCCTGTCATCATAGTGGATGACGAAGCCATTGAAAGAGAGAAAAAGTCAGGACTACAAATGATATGAGCAGGGTTTTGAGAGATTTCGCTACCACTTATTGACCTGAGTGAAAGATATGATAACGTATCCGACACAATGCCTAAGAAATTTGGAAACTTTTTGAGGGAAAATAAATAATATTTCTGTAGCGCTGCCTTGAACTGCATTAATACAATCTGAAAATATAGATAGCACATCTCAGCACCACTACAGTATCCCCTTCTAGTCTAGTAAGGATGTCTCCTAAACATTATACGCCAAATGGTATCTGGTATGAAACAATATTTCAACATTCCCAAAAAAAATACAGTAAAAGAATTCTACAAATAGAACATGAATCTGACGGTACCTGACCATGAGATGATATACAGGAAGATAACAAAATAAAAAAACAATGAATCCCAACCCTCCACTGTCGACCATGAGTCAATCTTGTCTAGCAAGCTTTACTTCATGGCGCGTTTTCCACGTCGATCATTGGAACTAGCAGATCTTCCGGACCGCTTCCCCAATGTTGAACGAGTTGAGGAACCTCGTCTAGATCTTAAAGAAGGAGTAGGTACACCGAGAGACGACGGACCAGCTACGGCATACGACGAAGCGCTTGGTCCAACACTGTAGGAAGAGCTGAAGTCAGTAGAAACAGCGTTTGTAGCCGGAATGGCCGACGAAACAGAAACTAGAGGAAGCCCATAATTTACTCTGAGTTTCGAAATGAGCTGCCCCAATCTGTTCACATAAAGTCGTCTTGGAGAAATGAATGCCACACTGCTAAAGTCGGCGCAAAGACGATCCAAGCGGCTGACAAAATCTCCCGCGGCAACGACATTCCCAGGCAAATTTTCTAGTGCATCAATGATAAAGTCGCTTCTATCTGGAATATTCTCAGATTGTGGACCAAGTAAGTTTAAGTAGAGGTTTCGATTCGTTAGTTGTTCTCCGTGAGGTCTGTTGCGTCGAAAGGAATGATTTGAATATACGTCGACATTGCGCGAGCGAATAGCCTCCAGCATTCGGATCAGAATTTCTGCTGCTTGTAGTTGATTATCCCTACTCATACCAACCCTCCATCTCAGATTGTCCCTCATTGAATCACTAATGTGTATGAGAGCCTGGGCACACCATGGCACATTGTGTTCAAAACCAACATTGTCGAATGGCGTCATTGCATCCCAATTTGAAAGGTTGCCCGAAGCTGCATAATCATCTAGTTGTCGGAGTGTTTCGTTGAATTTGTCCTCCATCTTGTGTAGATACATAATATCGCGGCGCTCTCTGGGGATGTGTTGTTCAAATCGATGGAAGATGACATCATCTTGAGTAAGTAATTTGGCCAAAGTTGCTTCCAGGTTATATGGAACAAGGACCGCGTCGTTATGCACTGCGAAATCAAAAATATCTTGGTACTCGTCTGCCACTGCTTGTGGATGAAAAAAAGATAACATATCCCTGACATCACCTTCCCTTTCGCGGGTTGTTGTACTTGTCCTTGGTCTCTCATTCTTAAGCGACCATTGAGGGGCTGGAAAAAGGTAAGGTTCGTCTGAGAAATCCCATCCAAGGTCGTCGCATACATTGGACATGCCACGCTCATTAAGGCGTTCGTAACAGTCATCGCCGGCGTCTATGCCCATTGCCGACTTCAGCCTGGCAATGTGGAAGCAAAGCTCTTTTCCGCACGAGCACTTCTCTTCTCCTCCTTGCCTTAGTGAGCCGATTCGAATACTGCGGGTTTCAACCTCCGCGACACCAACTTGAAAAGCGAAGTATGGACTCAGTTGCTCCCTTGACTGTCTCCTTGATCGTACCAATCTACAATGATCGACAGCGAGCACAGTGTGTTGAAGCTCGTCGTCAGAATCTTCATCCTCCGAGAAGACGCCGAATTCTTGGGATCCTCTCTCTCTACCCTGACTATAGTCTTCATCGCCACTGCCATTATCAGGGTATCCTGAATGGTTACTGTCGCTATCAGAATCACCGTCACCAGAAGTAACTTCTCTTCTCAATGGTTCACGGGAGTAGATCTGACCACTACGTGTTGCATGCATGGTCTTGCTGATATAAAGGTCGCAGAAATTTGAAAGCGGGGACGACATGAAGGTAAATAGGCGTAGAATATCAATATATAAATCCCATGATGATACTGACGACTGTGCGATTTATATATCTTACGAACTTGTGCTTTCTCCCTCCTTCTCCCTATAGAGTTTTTCGTCATTTTGTTAGTATGCAGAGGATTAGAAGCAATGGATGCTCAGCCTTTGGAATAGTAACAAAATCTGGTATCATTAGTAGGTCGGAAATGCGGTCGCATGGGCCCTTTTAGAGGTCGGCTGGGTAAGAGGACAAGGCATTCATATGAATAAGATGTATGATGTACGATGCAGACTGGTTGGCACTTTATTACTTTACCATTTTGGTAGTAGTTTGCGATGCACCTGGCATAATCAAGTAGATATATGGAGTCAAGCCACAATAGTCGCTTGCGGCGTTAAATTTTGGTTGGACGATATGGGATGATGTTATTCGAATTGGAAAGATGGGATGGCGGAGAAATTCCCACAACACGGACAGAGAAATTGGCGGACGGAGAGAGCCATGCAAACCCCCGACACAACAGAACAGCCAAATAGATTACTTACGATAAACGGCCAGTCTCGAGGTAGTAACTAGAGGTGGACCAGGCAGGCTGACATTCGAGCTGATTGAAACATTCGACCAATTAAATTCATGGAATTCCTTCGCAAGATCTATAGATGAGGTATCTATATTCAGTGCTAGAGGGCCTCAAGGCTCACTCCTTCAATCCTCGACCCATCCAACTCCCCCTTCATCATTAATTCGCCTACTCTTTGCCATCGGTATGCTAATTGCATCCATCAATCACGATCACACAAGGAGTGAAGAACGGAACAGGTGGTCATGGAAATAACTCAATGTTCATTACGAATCGCCCCGGGGTCGACTCTCAACTGCAGTAGGGGGATTGAGGATTGCGGGATTGTGGCCTTGAGTTGGACGCTGGGCACTCATCACTACTCAATTGTTAATGGTCAACATTACGACGAAAGAAATGAAAAGTATGACACTTAAGCACCCAAGAAACTTTCGGAGTTGGTGCATTGCAGTAGTGTGTTAGGCCTCTCTCTTCACCACCCCGTATTGTTTCCAATCGAAGTTAGAAGTTTCAACTTAAAAAAGAAACAAACGCGTTATTCCTGCATGTTCGGGCACTCTTCCGCATCATTTGAATGTCAAGTGACAAAATGAAGGTGGTGAGGATATTACTATGTTCGTGGCGCAGCGCGGTAAGTGGGTCACAAAAACCATTTCTCATCCACATCTTCGCATGGCAGCAAATCTTAAACCAGCATGTCAACTTTCCACGCATTCAAGTTTCCAGGCACCTCTAGAGCTCTTCCGGTTATGATACGATACTGGTGTAACCTGTAAGATTTTGGAAGTTACCAAACTGCCGGTACCAAATCATTCAGCTTGTGGTATTTCTACCAATCATACAATCGTCACGAGCATGGCATTTGGAGGCACCAATGGCGATATCGCATTTTGCAGATGGGATTGGGTATCAGCATGTAGGCACAGTGCTACTATAAGAACACAACCCACTAATATCAAAATAGAGTTGCCCCTCGGTGTGACAGATTTCAGGAAAACGTTTCATATTTTCATCATACGTCTGTCATTCATATCTCAGCTCTATTCAATGGTGCTTGTAGAAATCTTTAAAAGAATTTCCCCTGCATAATAACTTATGTGTGGCAAATGCAAGTCGTCTTCTCTTCCACTATGACAGATCAAGTACAACTCTTCCTTGCATTCTACCCTCCGACATCTCCTTGAACACTTCCGTCAAGTTCTCCATCTTCTCCATTCGAATACGAGTCTTAATAATTCCCCGGGCCGCCATCTCAAGTACCTCCATTGCTTCACGTTGGTTACCTACTGCCGAACCCTTGATTTTCCATTCTTGGGCGACCTGTTGATGTTAGCGCATGTTACAGATGTGCTGACTGGGATCTTTACCATAGCTGCAGGGAATGAGTTGGCTATAGGTTGAGAATCGCCTTCCGGCATTCCAACGCAGACCAGCGTTCCCCCAAATCTCAAAAAGCTAAGCGCTTGAGAATAAGCGCGATTAGAAGCAGTGCACACAATGACGGCAGATGCTCCGATCCCACCAGTGACTCTTTTGACTTCCTCTGCAATCGCTTTATCGTCAAATTTGGTGAGGTCTATGAAGACTTCTGCTCCGCAGTCTTTCACCAACTCTTCCTTACTTCCCTGATCAATTCCAATGATTCTCATTGCCATACCACGACTTCCAATTTGACAAGCCAAGTGGCCCTGGGTAGGTTAGTATACCTGATTAGAGATTCTGGGGTGGAGATTACAAGACCACCGCCCGCACCGGCTATTGTATGTTAGTTTGAAGTCTTCATAGAACTCGGAGATGACCGCACCGATAACAACCCATTGTCCACTCTTAGCATCACTCTTTCTCAAGGCTGAATATCTAAACTCAAAAGTTTCTGTGAGCTTCGCCTACTCGAGAGGTGACCGGCCCCTGAGGCGGGCCGGCCGCCTAAGCGACCGAATTGAGGCTGTGAAAACTCACGTCGTGACTCCAGCACATAGCAGAGGAGCAGCGTCCTTAGAATCCAGAGCATCTGGAATTGGTGTTACATAGTTCGCTGGCGCGAGCGCATATTGTTGAAATGTCCCCGGGTCTGTTTCCTTAAATTAGAAATGCCACCCATTTGGAAAGCCTCGATTCACGAACAATAATAGCCAGAGATCTTTTGATTCTACAGGACGAAATATTTAGTCTTGAACTATAAGGCGGATTCATAGTTTGGGGCTACTTACGAAGCAAACTCCATCTTTACCCTCAAGACATGGAAGACAACCACCACAAGCATAGGCGATCCACTTTGAAGATTCTCAATTAATCATGGTCCCCTAGGTTCGCGAGATGAACTCACTTTAATTCCAACACGATCACCAACCTTCACTCGACCATTCTCCGAGCCCGGGCCTAGTTTGTGGACGACTCCAACACCTTCGTGGCCGCCAACTTGCCCAGCTTGCGTCGGATAAGGAACTTTCAAGGCATTAGGACATCATCTTATACTTGACGGATGTAGTAAGCTTACGACCCCTCCAACTATTCTCACAGATTCCCATATCACTGTGGCAAACACCACTATGGGTACTGCATAAGACAGCACAATCAGCGAAATCACATCAACAAAAAGGGCGCAGGTTGAGCTCACAGTCTCACGAGCACATCGCCGGGTCCAGGTTCAGGTGTGTTTAATTGCTCGACTTTTGTGGAAATGGTTCCCGGTTTGTCGTAAACAACAGCTTTATATTGTTTGGGAATATCAAAGGATTGGGCTGTTGCTGCTGCCATTTCTGCGATTTATCCTTGGCGAGGTGGAACACGATGTGATTTCCCAAAGAGTTCTTTTCAGTTCAGGGAAAGAAAAGGAATAGAGAGAGCAATGTATGTATAGATAGGCTGAAGTATTAATGCTAAAAAGAATGGCAATTGTAGAGACTTGAATAGCTTTAAATAACAGGTAAAAGAGCGGGGTCACACAATCTGTCACTACACCAACCACCTTTACACCATTCTCCGACGAGGACTTAAAAGCCGATATGCAGCACCGAGGTCTGGCATACTTGCATATATGCGAGTGTACTTCAGTGAATATGGCAAAGACTATTTGCATAAGAGTCAGTAGCACCAAATATATGTTGGTTGGTTCCTTTCGAGAGGGATTAGTTCTTTGACAGATGCGGGGTCTACGGCAACTCGGGGTAGAGCCACGGAGCCAAGCAGCCAAGCAGCCACTTAGAGGCTCTGGATTTTCTACGGGGAGAATTGAAAAGTTAATATGTCCATGAATGAATATCTTATTTGTAAGAGCTTTATTACTCAAATACGGTTGCTTTGTTTTGCCCTCGTGGTACCGCAACATGACAAGTCAACAATGGCCATATTCGACGCCTCTAAAGTACACCTGCATATGTGTATGTATGTGTATGTGAAGTGACATGCAAAGTGATGCACGATGGTTCCACTGTGGCAGTTCGTACCTCGGAGGTGGGATAGTGATTTACAAAGCCCCTCTTTCTCTACCTATTTTACTGTCTTCTTGTGGCATTGTGCGTTCTAATAAATGCCAATGTTATCCATCTATCGACCGTGCGTGCCAAGTGACGATGGGTACTTGGATCCTAGGTAAGATCTTTCTTACATCGTCCTACCTTTTCACCAATCTTATATGAAGTACATTTCAATATAACATGAAAAGCTTCACATTCGGATCGTTGAATAGATTCAAAATGTTCTCGTCGTTTGACTCCCCGACCTACCTCATCGCACTTGGGTTTCAGTATAAACAATGCAGGATATTTCCCATGACGTAGGTACCACGTATCTAAACACCAAAGATCATAGTTTTTACCACTTTGGAACAAAACACGTCAGGTAAATATGGTACTGGACTGGTATTATTTGTCAAGACTCTCCGCATATTTCACCGAAGAAACCGGTGCAAAGGAGAGTGAGTATAAGAACCATTATAGGAATATAACCAGTCAGCCATTTGTTCCTCTTTCCATTTCCAGTTGTACAGTATCATTTCGTGCAATAAGTATCACTTTTCTTTCTTCACCTCCAACGAAATACTACCTTCAAAATGTCCCCAAATATGCAGAAACAACGAGAAAGCCACGAAAAAAAATACGGTGCTTTCCAGAATGAAATTTATAGAGGTTTGACACCCTATGCAATGTCCCCTTCATTTCAGAACAAGACCAAGCAACTAACTCAACTTCCCTCAGATGGCATGTTTGCTAACACTGTCCCAACCGTGACCACCGATCCCAACAAACTCGAGGAGCAAGCACGTTCTAAACTTGCACCCACATCATACAACTATGTAGCCGGAGGAGCCGGGGAAAGAGCCACTATGGATGCAAACAGACTCGCATTTAGACAATGGAAGATGGTACCTCGAATGTTGCGTCCCGCTACCAAGCGAGATCTCCGTGTCAATCTCTTCGGCCAGGAATATGATAGTCCCATCCTGATGGCTCCAGTTGGCGTCCAACAGATCTTCCACGAAGACAAGGAAACTGGTCTCTCGGAAGTTTGTGCGGAGATCGGCGTACCTTACATTTTGAGCACCGCTTCGTCTTCATCCAGTGAGAACATGAATCCTATACCTTGATTAAGAGTCACGACTAATAGTTCGCTTTTCCTAGTCGAAGAAGTCGCCGAATCTAACGGCCCCAATGGCCACCGCTGGTATCAACTTTACTGGCCTCAAGATGACGAAATCACCCTCTCCCTCCTCAAACGCGCGAAGGACTCCGGCTACAAAGTCCTCGTCGTAACCCTTGATACTTGGGCTTTAGCCTGGAGACCCGCTGATCTTGATGGAGGTTATGTTCCTTTTGTGAAAGGTGTCGGTAACAAAACTGGCTTCACTGACCCTGTCTTCCGCCGAAAGTTCCACGAAAAATACAACGCCACTCCAGAAGAGAAACTTTTTGAGGCTTCCCAAGAATGGGTTGGTGACGTCTTCTCCGGTGCTGCGCATACTTGGGATCAAATCAAACTTTTGAAAGATAATTGGGATGGCCCTATTGTTTTGAAAGGCATCCAACATCCAGACGATGCCTTGGAAGCCGTCAAAGCCGGTGTCGACGGCATCATTGTCAGCAACCACGGCGGTCGTCAACTCGACGGTGCTGTTGGCTCTCTGGAAATGTTACCTGAGATTGTCGATGCTGTTGGTGATAAATTGACAGTTTTGTTCGATAGTGGCATCCGCACCGGTGTGGATGTTATTAAAGCCCTTAGTCTAGGTGCCAAAGCCGTTCTAGTAGGTCGACCTGCTATCTATGGATTGGCAATAGGCGGAAAACAGGGAGCCAAACAGGTTTTGCAAGGGATTTTGGCGGATGTGGATCAAAGCATGGGATTGGCGGGTATCCAAGATATTAAGGGATGTAATCATTCGATGATTAGAAGGGTGCAGTACGGAGGGGATGTCAAGGCCAATAATTAATCACCTGGTGTAGAAAAGGATTGATGGGGTCGAAAAAAAACAAATAGAGTTATAAGGTGATATTCAATAGCGCGTAGATGATAAAAGCTAGGTAAATTGTTCCTCATATTTTCATAGTTCTATTAATGTTTCTAATAGTCCAGTATATATTAAAATTCGAGTTTTTCTGAGAACGTGAGAGTTAATTTCATAAATTAGTTCGTTATGTTAAATTAATTCAACCATTGAAAATATTTCAATATCAGAAATTATTTCATGATTAGAAAGAATCAAATATTCTAACGTTTTTAGTTGTTGGGCTGCAGTCTAGACTATTGGACCCTATGAATTATTCTTCCTCGCTTGCCGCAAACGATAATCTCAAATACCCCTTCATTCTTACAACACAACCCAAACCACAAAAGACACACTCAAAAACAAACAGCTCCTTGCCACCCCTCCTTCCAAACCCGATTCTCGCCCAATCCGCATCGCCCCACCGGTAAAAGTTCCATCAACACCAGAAGTTGTCGCGCTGGCATTAAGCCCCCCCTCAGAAATAGATTGCGATGGAGGAGCCGATGATGTCAGCTCATTGGCATTACTCACAGCAGTGGCGCTGCTAGACTCCACTCCAGCCCAAGACGAAACTAGCGTCGAACTCTCCCACGCTCGAACGCTAGAAACCTCATCCTTGCTCATCACACCAAACGGCATCGCAGACGCTACTGCAGTCCCTAGACTCAAAACCACGGTAGTGGATTCAGGGTTCACATTAGTTCCCGTGTCAATATCTACATCGACATCTGATCCCGAGTGCAAAACTGAGTCTGGGTCTGCATTCTCGTCTTCGTCTTCGCCTGCTTCTGCATCTGCATCTGCGTCTGCATCTGCGTCTTCGTCGGCGAGGGGACCCGAGTTCAATGCATTTGTTAGCATGGACATGGGTGGACTAGAGGCACCGTCCGAATCAGATGATTCGTTACCGAGGTCAGAATCAGTCGATTCATCATCCGACTTTATATGCGTGATAGATTGCGATTCTGATTCTGATTGTGATTGTGATTGTGAAGCCGATGAGGAGGAGGAGATGGATGTCAGGCCGGAATCTAGGTCTTCGGAATCGATATCGGAGTTGGAGTTGGGGTCAGATTTGAAATCATCGGAGGAGCTAATGCCGAGACGTAGCATACAGATTGGTTCGTTTTCGTCCTGGCGTACAGTGTTGTGTTGGTATTGATCTTTTGGGGGGGGAGATTTGATAAAGGGCATACCTTGTGACAGCAATAACCCTCAATCGACGCGCATACATCTCCTAGACCACAGTATCCAGAATCTTGCATGCAGCACGACTGTTGACGTCATGAAATATGTTAGTATACACTTTCACATGCACGCCCCTCATCGTCTTTTCTCCAAAGTTGGAGTTTCAGCACCTTCCCAATTTGAATTTCAAAGTGCAAAACTATTATGAATAATCATAAGGGTGCTCTGGGCCCAGAGAGGGCTACTACTCTCTAGAAATCTTCAGATTTCAGATTCTCATAAAGTATAGAAGGCTTGCTGGAAGATGATGAATGATAAATGTGAAGGGATTCTCAAAGGGGCATAGTGATCATTCTCTAGCACAGTATGGACACGAAAGAAAAAGACAACTCACCTCCCCAATCGTAGGATCATAGCAATATTTACTATCGCTCCCGCCACATGGAATTGAACCTTCTCCATAAGTCTGCTCGCAGGTAAGAAAGTCTCTCTTGTTAGGGTATAAAGCTTTGTTATGATGCAGAGCGTGGATTTCTGTAGAATGGGATGTGAAATGTGATTTTGCATTTGTAGAATGAGTTATAGAGAGAAACAGGACCGGCCAAATGATGGGATTTGGTGACTTCATTTGAATGGAGATATTTGGGCGATAAGATGTGGAGATAGAGATTGTAGATATTCTGAATAGTAATAAAGAATGAATCTGTTTATATGATGAGTGCTTGGTGATCGACATAGTTTCTTCCATGATTTGAGAAAGGTATGCAATATAATGAATTTTTGATCTATCGAAAAGGTTCCCCTTGTATCAAGCACTCAATGTGATCAATTTATGTTTTGTGATCAATTATCGCTACCCCTGAGTCTGAGAAAATGAGGAAAGGGATGCAATAGAATACATGATAACCTCTGTCCCTCACCTGAAACAGATTATTGCCTATGACCTAAAAACACCTGTTCAAAACAGTTGTTGTCTGGGTATGAGAGACAATTGTAAACTCATATGCAACTACATACTTCTTTTATACCTTGCAAGAATACGGCGGTCACTTTCCTGAGATACTGCAAGCTTCCACTGCCATCGTTCAATAAACCAGCAGTGCAACCTTTCTCCCCCAAATTTCTCAATCTGCTCAGCTGCTTCTAATCCATCGGAGATAGCAAGCTCAGCACCAATGGTTTCGACTACGGGCATGTTTATTACAGCGTCGCCTAATTTCATTATCTTTTCATCGCCGGCCCATAATTTGATTACTTCTGGCTGGTTCACCCGAAGAGTTCTCATCAGCCAATGTAAGATTCTGTCTTCTTTCATCTTTTCGGGATTGAAAACCACGTTGTAAGGGCCAGGTAGGACATTCTCGTGTCGGAAGGTTTTGATTTCGTCGAGAAACTTTTCAATCAAGACCGGGGATGCTGCTTCGTAAGTTGGGCGTGTCGGTTTCCAGAGTTCATCTTCGTTGTGTATCAAACCATCTAAAACAGGTCGTGAATAAATGTAAGTTAAGCTCACTTCGCCGGTTTGCGCGCTAATCTGGTTGATTATAAGATCCAAATTGGTTGTATCGAATTTCTTATTGATTTGCGCTGTATTGCAAGGAAACCAATCTCGAAACTTTTGATCCCATAAAGTTTTTGATAAGATGACAGTGCCTCGGAATACCACAATGGGACTGATCACTTTGTGGCTACCTGGACATGGTACCGGAGAATGAACGCCCATACAGTCGAACGTGATATTCCCTTCCAATGCATCTACATGCGGGGGGAAAATCAAACGTGGTGATCCGCTTGATCTAACCTTAATCTCACAATTCCACTCAATATCATCCTTGAATCGTGACCTCAAACAACGTTCTAGTCTACCGCGGTGGACTCTCACTATCGTGTTGGTTGTTCCTCGCGGGAAGGGTGTGGTGCTAGGCACTAAAAGTTGATCTTGAAACCTTTTTGTGCTTATGTTGAGCAGCAGCTTTAGGGACCTGATGCTCCGCCCTGGCAGGGAAAGACTATAATCATGTCGATTGGGGCTATCTTCAGGTGGGCAATCTTTTGTGAAGATCTTGAAGGGAATTTTCTTTTTGTATAGACTGCGTGCGAGTGTCAAAGCTGATAACCCGCTCCCGAGTATTCTGACAGGCGATCGAACCA
The DNA here is from genome assembly GCA_004379285.1 of Botryotinia calthae. Lineage (NCBI taxonomy): Eukaryota > Fungi > Ascomycota > Leotiomycetes > Helotiales > Sclerotiniaceae > Botryotinia > Botryotinia calthae. The sequence continues at coordinate 90,869 of PHWZ01000058.1, forward strand.
AGGGACTGTGAACAGGAGTAGGCGGAAAAGATTCCAAGAAGCTTTTCATCGACATCTTTCGGATGTATTTGCTAGCCGAGAGTTTTTTTGTGCTCTTTGGTAAGGCCATGGTAGTTTCGCAATCTTAATGATTAAAACTGTCAACAAAAACTCAGTTTTAAAAGTGTTGGGTGGTAAGAAATGCTACCTTAACGAGTGAAGAATGAAGAGTGATGGATGAGATGATGAACAGCGGAAGAATACAAAATTGTGCAACATGTTGGGGGGAGGACTACAGAGTCGATCTTTACTTCCTCGCCCCAAGTAATACTGAGCAAGAAAGAACAACCTACAATGTTTTAGAGCTTGTAAGAAAATCATCTTGCCGAGTTATGGTGGAAAGTTTGTGTATAGAGTAGGTTCTCTTTGCTAGGTAGGCTACATCATATGGTTATATATGATGATTGTATGTTTTAGAGCCTGGCGATAAATCATCGTGCCGAGGTTTTCGCGGAAAAGTTTAGGTATGGCGTAAGCGGGGTAGCTTTTATAGTAATATATGAAAGTATGAGAATGATTATATAGTATGAGTTGAAATATTAATATGAATTGGGATATTGATATGGATCAAGATATCGAGATAAGTAATGATCCTGATATAAAATGAAATAATCATAATCCTCAAAAAGAAAGTGAAGAGTTATAAGGGATCCAATGCTTTAGATATCCCAATCCCGACTAAACAATCTGGAACTTTCATGAAGACAGCACATACTAGGTAGATCCAACCGATGAATACATTGTGATGTCTGACTTCTCAACCGGACCGGTATTAGTCTTCTCGATTGCACAACTCTGCGTCGTAGAAGCAACAAATGACGAACATGACAGAGCGAAGGAAAGAAAAAAGGAAGGAAGGAACGATCAGAGAAAGCATCACTGGCTCCTTCACAATTTGTAAGCTATCAAGCAGCCATCACTAGGATATATAGAAAAAGTTCAAATTGAGAAAGAATATACTATTCAACTTCTATAAAAAAAACACAGCTAAATCAATAGCCTGGTATCATGCAAGACGTAATCCTACACCGTGCAATGCATGCTTCCTATTTACCTTTGATCTCCGTCACCATTTTGAATGGTCCCATCAAGCCCCAAACTCCATTTCCAACGCCGTGGCAACGCTTTTACGCCAAAATCCCGCTACCAAAGAGGTATTAATATGAACAAAAGAATAATTTAACTGCATGCATGAAAGAGGAGACAAGTTCTCTACTTTTTTCACCATGCCACACCCCTCCAATTGAAGTTTCCATCCACATTGACGAATCCTCCTTGATCAATCGCCCTCTCCCATCCCATCATCACGGCAAGAAGCTTGCAGCCCGTGGCACTGACTGTACAAACAATCTTGTCACTTGCTCTTCCCAACACCGCCAAATCCATCAAATAAGCTCTTCCGACCAATTCTCTCAATCGTAAAGCTTCTGTAGTAGGAGGCAATGTTGTATCAGGGGTTTCGACGGCAGTTTTCGGCGTGCCCGAAGGTTTGCCTAAACTCCAGAACATGCCAGCATAGAATCCTCCCTCCCACCCTACTGTATCGTCTACAAATTTTCTTGGTCCTGGAGTGTTGGGTTGAGGAGCGGCTGCATCAAGGGCATTTTTAGATGCTAATCGAATCTGCTCCTGTGCTCTAGAGACTTCTTTGAATTCTTCAGAATCATAGACATCTGGGTCATCAGAGGCAATGACCAATGCACTAGCCATCTGAGCCAAAGTATCGTGCTCCCCATTCGGAAGTGAGTGGTTGAACTTCTCCTTGATCAACATGTGTGCTTTGTCATTATACACTGTCAATGGAATATAGCTGTCTTTGTACTGGAATTCATATGGTCTTCTGTCCCCGTGACGAACATGTACACCAATGATCATCCCGTTTTCTTGATTTGACGGGTTTAGTGTGGACTTCGTCGAGAATTCTGCGGCTCTCATGTCCACATATTTGCTATCATTGTCGGATAGTTGGAAAAGGGCTTCGTACCCGAGTCGAGCCATTTCAAAGATAGGCTTCTGTCGATAGACTTCCATCTTTTTCGCGTCTTCAAAATAATCATTGAAAGCTCCTCCAAAGGTATGAGTTACCGTTGCAGCTGAGACCACTAAGTGGCGAGCATGATGCGGGCATGGAAGCATTTCGTGGCGTGGTGGGGGTCTACATTTGGGGGCTGGTGGTGGCTTGAAGAATGTTGTATATTTGCCGTATGCCCTTGTTATTGTCAGTAACGAAAAAAGAGATGAGGTCTAGTTTTTCAAAGCTTACCATCTTGAGTCATCTACGAAGAAATGTCTTCCTTCCTTTTGAGCCAAACCAAACGCAGTCCACAGCATCATCAAGCCCTTTCCGAGACCCGCATCCGATGTTTCGAGCACAAAAGTCAGAGTCTTGTCACAGATATCTGAATCGATCAAGCCGTCTTTATTTTCGCCCACCAATGAACCATCTTTTTCCCTCAATACACTGTTCTTCGCCTTAATTCCGGGTAAAAGTCCATGTGCCTCTGCCTCAGCAACGTCCATAAAATTTTGGTCCACGTGGTAGTAATCATAATGTGCAGCATGCTCTCGGTGCACGTGGCTATGGAGATCAGCAACAGTGACAGCGACTTCCATATTTTGCGAGCAAATATCGGCATATTGTGTGGGAGTGAGAGGAAATTCGTGATTGGGGGGTATGGAAACCGTCCATTTCGATCGTCCGCGTTTGTCTGTTACGATAACTGGTGTTGGAAAGTCCGGCAATTCTGATTCTTCAACCATCTCATACTGATTACCAGAATCTGTTGCCCACCCTACTGCCGTCATGGGCCTTTCTAGCCATGTCGAGGTGAAACCGAAGTAAAGTAACCCAAATATGCAAGAAACCCACAAAAACCCTCTGAACCACTTCCGGGGAGTGCGTGATGGCGCAGGCTTACCGTGCCTTGGAACCAAAGCCGGAAGACTTGGTGATGGTGGAGGCGATTTGATCAAATGGTTGAAGCTAAATCTAGAAGAGGTAGATGATGATGGTCCTCGGTCATTTGGATCATAGCCTCCAGATTTACGCAAACTGAGCCGAGGAGAAGTTCGTGATGAGAGAAGCATGTCTGAGTGCGTGTATGCCTTTTTCACGTCAAGAGGAGGGGGAACCATGGGGTAAAATGACTGGCACAGCCAGGAAGAAACGAAAAAGAATACGGTTGCGAAGGTTGCTTAGAAAAAGAGCGTTGAAGTGCTATGAGAGAAGCTCTCAGATGTGCCTGCACTTGAAAAGTAAAGATTGAGTAGGTGACATGTAGAAATTGCCAACTTCCGAGGTAAGTAAATGAAGTGAATAATAAGGAGACAAGTGAGGCAGTGAAGGTACTTTAGAGGTCAACCCTTCAACGGATATGGACCGAAAGAAGAAGGTTTGCTTTCCAGAATCGGAAACTTTAATATATTTGAGATATGTCAAAAGATATAGTACTTCTGAAGTGTATGGATATTGTTTCTTGGCAACAGTAAAATGCGGAGTAGATGCGGAAGCGCGTAAAGACGAAACGAAGAATATTGCCGGAATATGTAGAAGCGCATAGAGATCGAGTTGACCCAACCAGTGGACACTGGTGACGTCGAGTGTGGGATCTTCCGTATCCTTTTTTGAGTCAATGAAGTGGTGTGCCAAAGTCAAAATGCATGATCTACATGCCACATTTTACTTTTAAGACAGGAGAAAGAAAAACCAAGACCGTTTACTGGACGAACAGAAGATGAGATTGAGGCGAAGGATAGATGTGATTAAGATGAAGAAAGAAAACCAGGATGATATCCATGACCCGAGAAAAGATCTGATACAGTGATACCGGAAAAGAAGGAGATCAACTTGAGACAGAGATGAGATATTTTTGCATGGTAAGGCCCTTGTATGTGGTCATCAATTTCTGTGCATATATGAATGATCATTGGTTGAAGCTAGATTCTCGCGTGGGGCTGACGGAGGGAACTAGGGGTCAAATCTTATGGAATGGAACGTGGGGCCAAAGAAAAAGGGATTTAAGCATGTTACAGGTACGAGTAAGCGGGAAAGATAAAGTTAAAAGGAAAGAAAGAAAGAAGAGATGAAGTCGCAGAATGTAAATTCTCGACAGCTTTTCTGTCTTTTCCTTTCCCAGATAGCGATCATCCTTGACCACATATCAGATGTTTCCCTTACACCAAGAATACAGAAGAGCTTTGGATGATTTTTCCCTTGCAACAACAAAAGAATGTCAAGAGCAAGCAAAGCCCACACTACACCTCGTTGAACCCGGGAAACCAACAAGCTGTTTAGCTACTCCGCAATGCAAGTATAGTAGCTTGAGGGAAATACCGCCACCACCAGGCTGTAGACAGGATCTTGTAACCATAAGCATTGATATTATCCAACCTTAAACCCATGTTTTCATGCCTATCACCAACATGAGAATACCCGAACTCACGTCGACTTGGCTTGATTAGCCAGCTAGCTGGAACCGGATATGCACATTGCACATAGCATAAATGCCATATCTCTTGACTTTTGTTACTCTTCTCGTTCCTTCCTCTTCCTCTAATTCTCCACCCATCACGAAGGGGGGTTCTAAGTCGCCTAAATAGGATCTTTGGCTTTCCCTCACGTCTCTCTCTGGTTCAATCGCGAACTCGATAAAGTGCATTGCGTTGACCCCTGAACATCCGAAACATGCTAACAAATATGTCCGATGGCTCGTGATGACCAATCACACAGCAGAACATGAATATCAAACAAGCCCAAACGAAAGCGAAATTCTACCACATCTAATCTGCATGTGATTTCACGAATGGTCCTTTCTCTTAAGCTTTTCTGATAAGAACGGGAAGATTCACGTCCGTCAATTAAGGTTTTACCGCGGAGAAAAAACTTGTTGAAACATTTTCCCCTCTATCAAGTGAGTGGAATGATGCCACCTCCTGGGTTTGCTAGACATATCTCCCGTCTCGAGTTGAGCACATTCGCACATTCTCGCACAGCGCTCACAACAGAAAACGCCACCATCGACACCCACTCACATATCTCAAATCGTGTTTAACATATATTCCCCGTACCCCGTACTACTTCTCGGCAATTCCCAGGAAATGTACCGTGTGGTCGAAATTGGCTTTGTACGTCTCATGCATGAGTACTTGTGCGTAAAGCATGAGGTCCTAGGGAGGCATCTTTGTGCCATCCTTGGTTATAACAAGTGGCGGGATTCCTGCTGTCTTACGAACATTATCCAACCAACCTTCCTTCCATTTCTCACTGGACAGGAGTTTGAGCCAAGGAAGCCTTGAAAAAATGACACAGGAAGGATCGTCGACATCCTTCGGTTGGAGGATTTTATTGCTATTCCTTGATCATCCGATTCTCCCTTCGCGGGAACGTCACCAACAAAACATGCTGGAAATGGAATGATCTGAAAATGGATGCGCGCGATTATTCCTCCAACAATCGTCGCAATCGATGCACGAAAGGGATTCGTACTTCTTGGAAGATGTTTTTCTCCGAAATGTTCCTTTGGTCAGGAGACGATAGTTACTGTGCTGTGCCGGATTTTGCCCCGAGAAAGTAGCTCAGCAGAATCCAACACAATTTTCGACTCCCCGTTTGCCTGCTTCATTGGGAATCAGGGTGTGAACACAGATTGGATAATCGAGAAGATGATTTAATTCCTTAAGATAGATTTGACGGGTGTAAGATTTCAATCATTACAAGATTCAATACATCTAATCGGCATCAACATCAAGTGACAGTATGCACACACCGTTCCTCTCCAATCCCCGGGTCCTATCTCTTCAGAAATTATCACCACAACTACTCTCCTGCACTAGGAATACGGAACAAGCTGAGCAGTCGCACACAAAAACGATGCAAGTAAACCACAGCTTCAGAACCTGCACCTAAAATCTCAAATGCCAAGCAAACCCTCGCGACTGTGCCATCCGTAGGTAGGTACACAAACATGCTTGCTTTCAACGGTGTAACGTAAGATTCCATCAGCTTTCAACGTACAGTCACTATGAAGCTGAAGCCGAAGCTGACATCGTAGCACAAGTCTCCTAAGTAAAGCACGGTGGGTAATCCTCATGATCATCATTGTCATCACCAAGTATGAAACATTAGGTATCAGGCATTCCTCCAAATCTCTCCAAAACCGTAACGTGCTGCATCGAAAAGAAACAAAGCAACTTCCTCTCACTGTGCGATGCCAGGCTGGTGGCTACTACGCTTCAACTTCGTTTCCCGTTTGCATTGATACGAAAACAGAGAGCTACTACATTTGATCACGTTTCACTTCCTTATGCTCGCATTTAAGTCCAAACGCTCATCTAAAATTCTGATATGTCAAATCATATTTTTGACTATCAATTCATTACATCGCGGCCCATCTAACTCTAACTGAATATATTTCTGCTCTGGCGATCGCACGCTAAAATCAAGCATTCCACCCATAACTAACATCTCATCTCAATTCTTTTTACGTAACAATTCCCATCATCGCTGTATCGACATGCTGTATTTGTATCAGTTTGTATCCTTCCTGGTATCAATCCACAAATCCATCTTCAAGATTTGATTATTTCCCAAATGTGCATCTAGTCCCGGCACAAAAGTAAACGAAACCAAGTAGTAAAAGAAAGTCTTCCGTAGCGATCCAGAAGTATGAATTTTCCTGAGTTCGCCCATCCAGCCAGGCCCCAAGTCTACCCTGGTCATATTATTACATTAAGACGGATAAATGCCACTATCCGTCCCACCAACCACCTAACGAAATAGTTCCCAAAAATGCTAGCCCGCTCAAGTGCCCCATCAATAATTGCCACATAAAAAAGGAGCATGCTGTGATAAGCAAAAAGTCCCGGGAAATAAAATGAAAGCATAGTAAACGTGGGTATAGACAACAAACAAACCTCCCAATAACGCCATAAACCATACCCATATTAACTACAGATCTTCCTCCTCACTCTTTTTGAATAAATCGGTTATTATAACACCAGAATCATGTGGTTTAGCGGTGGAACTCAGATGTGGACTCTTGAGAGGTTCAATACCAGTAATTAGATCCGTTGATACCGCTCGTTTGCGCTCGCCCGCACGCATACTGCCTCTAACGTCTTTGTTCACTTGTCCATTTTCAAGTCGATCTTGTATCATCTCATCGAGCATTTTGCTCATCTCATCTACACTCTTTGAGTTTTTGAGAGGCGTTGGCGGAAGGACGGTAGGTAAGAGAACCTTCGCCGAGCCTCCTGCACTGATCAGACCAGATTCATACAACTGAGATTCCCTAGCTGAGACAGGACTCATTGGCACTCCTTGATTTAGGCTATGGCGAGGATCACGTTCGGCAGTGTCTCGAGACCGAGCAGAACTGCGAAGGGCTGATAACATGCGATCTTTATCGTCAAGTCTCGCTCGCAAGTCCGCAATTTCAGCATCCTTATCTCTCAGTAGGTTGGAGATCCCATGGTCTTCTCCCACCATGATATTTGACTTGCTACCGAATTGTAAAGATGTCCTTGACTGACTAGAGCGCCGAGCGTGTAGGAGTCGCTTTTCTAAGGTCTGGCAATATCGGGTTTTATCGGCAAGGTCGGCTTGCAAGGCTCGATTCTGCGCTGCCAATGAAGCATTACCATTGCCATATTCGCCCCCTGAGTCATCATCCTCCATCGATGTATGATCTCCCGAAACAGTACCGGATAATCGTTTAGCACTGGCTCGTCGACCAATGGTAGAGACCGAATTGGCGCGATCTAGTGTGATTGTGGATGGTGTCATAGATGAGCGCACTGATATTGAAGACATATGGCCATTTGAAGCTCCCATCGATAGCCTAGGTCGCATACTTAAAGCTGAATAAGTACCATTGGTATTGACACCTGTGGACTTGGAGCTGAGGATCAATCTATTTAAATGGTCGATTCTCTCTTTAAGAGCTGTTCGAGCCAATTGCATCTCTATCAGTTGCTCGTTATGACGAGCTCTTGCTTCTTCCTTTTGAGCTTGATCCTCCTCAATGAATTTTGCTTTGGCCTGGCCATCCAACTGTTTTTTTAGATCCGCGATTTCCATGCGGTATCGTTCTAAGAGAGCCCTAGTAGTACCGTCACCACCATTCGATGCGTCATCCGCTTTTTTAGCATGACTGACAATATTTGCTGCAGCTCTGGAAGCAAATTTCAAGGTGTTCAAAGTCTCGCTAGTATGACTGTTGGGTCCGGCAGCACTTGCTCCAGATCCAACAGATATTGTACACAGAATGCTGACGAGTGAACCTCCCGAGAGCGCGCCTTGAAGAAGTCTTGTAAGCTTGCTGTCGCGATATGGCAAATGTTTTCCATCCTTGTCCATAGGTTTACCATCCTTGTCTTTGTTCCCCGACAGTCGGGCAATGACTGTACCGAGGGTCAACAAACTCTTGTTAATATGGGAGCCTTCAGTACGTCGTTCCTTCGTTTCGGCAGCTCTCTCCGATCCCGCTAAATCGATCAGACTGAGAGTAGAAACACGAACACCACCAGGACCAATTCCTCCCCTTTTGTCATTCATGGCTGCTCCCCCAGGAACTCGCTCGCGAGATTCGACCACTATCTGTACGACTGCATGACTACGAGAACTCCTAGCATTAAACTGTGTACTAGAAGTCTTTCGTGCTTGATCACCCCGAAAGATAACACGAATCAACTGCGTTGGAGATTGCACTATTTCTTCTTTCAGTGGTGTGGCATACACGCCTCTCTTGCTGTCTTCTCGGAGCTTGATTTCTTCGGTTTGAACAGCCCCTGGACCTGTTGCAGGACCTGTAGAAGCACTCAAAAGGTCATGAATCTTCTCGTTGTATATCTCCAAGTAACTGACCCTGAGCAGAAATTCTCGCGATGGAGTTTCACGAATGTATGAAAAGATGTCGGTAATAGCAAGAGGAATGACACCAGGCATCTTATCTGTTCCTTGCATAGAGAACGTCTTTCCGGTACCCGTCATACCATATGCGAAGACTGTACCGTGATATCCTTCCATTACTCGCCGTACGAGCCTTTTGGCCGATGCATCATATACTTTAGCGTTATTGTCTTGCTGCGAAAATACATTGTCTGCTACTGTATTAGCAACCTCAACTTGAAAAAATTGTCGAACAAAGCTTTACCATAGTAATAATCGCCGCCTTCCTTCCCACGGTAAGCCACTAGTGATTTCCTTCCATCTACTACCCATTCTCCGTCACTCCTGCTAGTTTCTCCCTGACTATTCGCATCCGGACGTACACGTACGCTGACAATAACATTTCCTTTGCCTTCTGCAGGCTTCGAAGATCTTCTATCGGCATCATCAGGTCCCTCTCGACCTCTGAATCCATCTCCAAGTTCTTCAGTGGTTGTTACAGATGTCGAGTATGAATCCTGGGCAGACGAACTACGGCTTTGAGGAGGCGAGGGTAAACTTAATAGGCCATCCGATCCTCGAGCCCCAGCGCCGCTGGATATCGAAATACTGTCCCCGTTTCCGTTGAGTAAGGTCGACATTGATCCACTAATAGCGTTTTGTGTGCTAGGATTGGCCATCGCCGTTAGTCGCTTTCGAGGTTTCCCGCTACCACTATTAGTCGGATTGATTTCTGCTGATTCCCTTCTACTTGACTCTCCTGTTGATATTGCGGCTCCTGATGCAGCACCACCAGATAAAGGACTTGGGGGTAAACTCGTTGTTCTGACACCCCCTCGAGGAGGTTGGGGAAATGCATTGATACTAATCGTTTTTCTTATACTTTTACCCGCTGCATTAACCCCTGGAGAAGTGGGTCCCTTTGGAAGACCTGGGCTCCTCAATGCTTGAAGGCTAGATGATGACGGAGTTTGTAGTCCACTTCTAGGCGTACTTGGTGCTTCTGATCTGTCTGTGGGCAATTGCATGGCACTCGTGCTCTTTCGAGTCTTTGGCATAGGTAAAGCCGGTAGTGCTGATGTCGGTGGTCCATACGAAGGCCTCGAGGCCCGTGGTAAGGTCGCTGCCATAGTTGCTGATTCTGAAGCTCAATTTGGGTCGTTGTTGATCACCCGAGTTCTAGGTTTAAGCTTTCTAGTGCCTTGTAGCTGTAGAGTTTACAGTTCCATGAAACTCGTTTGCAAAAAATTTCTCGGCTTTAGACTGGGTGAATGAGTGTTGCGATTTCAAGCCAATTTGTGAATTTACCCAACAACCAATTCACTGCCTTTGCAAGATCTATACCAAGTTCCCTTTTCGTCCTCTCGAAAGTGGGTGAAACCTAATATTCAGCCGTCTGATATAGCTTAGCAAGATTGCGCGTTTGGACCTGGTTGACTTGTCAGTGCACTCTTCCTGACATCAGGGCCGAAAAATAAAAGATCAGATAATCATGCAACTTTATCTCGAGGGGACAAGCTCCAATCCCAAATATGGGGCAGACCTTACAGATTAAGATTCCAATGTGAAAACCATGTGTATGTTCCAGATTCGAAGATTTATTTTTCGGAAATTCCTCCTCAAGATATGCAAGTTCCCTTTGCTAGTGATGCTGGGTGCCACAGTCGAAAAATGTGCAGGAGTAATTATCCGATTGTCCCAGGGCTAACAGACGTTAACAAGTTATATGTGATATCGTGTTCATGCATTCAGCAAAGTAGATCGAATCATTGACTTCTGGAAAGGATTTTTTGTGAATTTGGGCGTCTTTGGATGCGGTGCCTATGACAAAAAGAAGCAGTGCAGTGCAGGTTCTCGACTTCAATTGGTTTGTATTTGTAAAAATATAAACCTCAATCTTCCAGCCTTTTCATGCGATTGACAGATAGATAAAACTGGAAATCAAATTGTAAGAAAGGGTTGAAAAGAATCTTCTATTGTTGGTCTTCTTTGATATGGAATCGTATGTTTAAGGTTTGTGAACGGTGAATCAATTGTAGATCTCTCGAGTCCGACGGTGAATTTGGCGACAAATGAAGGAATAGTCGCAGGCTTGGTGATACAAAAGCAGGAAGCCGTCACTTCGCGAGTGATATGGGAGGACGAGTGAGATTGGTATGGAACATAAATAAAGATCGTGATATCGTTCGTTCTTTTCGCAATCGTGAGAGATGGATAGAATGGCAGGAAAAATGTTCGAAGCTTTCGAATAGTGACGCGAAACCAGACGTGTACAAGAAGTGAGGAGTGGACGAAAAAAAGTAAAGGCAAGCAAGTACTGGGTACTTTTCTGTAGCGTTTTAGTGTTAGACCCAAGGTTACATAGGATGTGCAGAGCTGCAGCGCGGAAGCTTATTGGAAAATGCAACAGAGGGGTGATAAAAGATAGAAGAGAGTTCTGCTCTATGAATGGAGGAACCGAAAGAGCTTACTTGCTGTAACTCTGTGAGTGCGGATATGTCCTACAAGTCTGAAATCAACCAAGCATTTCCTCTCTGCTTGACTCGACTCATGGGTTGGGTGATGGATGGGCGATGGGCGATGGGTGAAGGATGATGGGTGATGGGTGAAGGATGATTGTGCTACTTACTCACTACAAGGTTGCAAGGGGAAGGCAAATGTGCCGTTGACTTGAACAGGGTAGATGATTGAATGAGTGGACTTTTTCGTTACCAGTATTGGGATAGTTGGTGGGTCGAAAAGAGAGAGAGAGAGAGAGAAAAACACAAGGGCCTACTCGTCCCTGGCAGATTATGAGTTATCTATCTATGAAGTACGTATCAATGTGGTAAAGAGCGAAATGCAGAACATACAGCAAGTGTCATGGTGATTTAGGATGTTTGATTCTGGAATTTTCACAATCTTTTTTTCTCCTATCAAATATAAGAGACGATATAATAGTTACCAAGACCAAGGACTTACCACCACCGTCGCCTATCGAACCCAGACCTAGACCCAATACTCGAAGTTGATTCTACTTTTACTTGCTTTTACTGTACATCGTACTCGAGAATAGAAAGCGTTAAAGCTCGGAGCTTTTTGAGCCTTTTGTCTCTCATGGGTATTTTGGAAGAGCATTCTGTAATCTACTATTATTGTTTTCCACGCCGCAAAGATATCCTTCCCTCTTTCCTTTTTCCCATGGGCCGACGAGAGAGCGGGTGGATAAGTCAACTTCCGTAACAAATAATCTGGAGGAAAACAATATAAACGATGATTACTTCGGGGATGGTGTGGAGCTTCTTGGGCAATCTCTACTCACTTGGGAATTTATTGAACCTACCCTACATCCTAGATATCCTTATCGAAATTATTCAAATTTGGGCAGGAACTAACTACGGAGTAGAGGAAGGACAAGACCTTGCTTAACTCTTAGCTCTGTACAGAATACACAGGAGAGACAAGAGGGACGAAGGGGAAGTAGCTAGATGGGTAGCCCCTTGATTGGCCAATGGTATGGGATACTTAGCCGGGGACGATAAAACCGAAGGAGAGAAGAAAAAACGATAAAGCGATAGATATAACGACATAACGAGATAGCGACGTAATCGTCTTCTTGTGTGGTAGGACCCATTGTACAGAATCACAATGTAACCCCATTCGCTAGAGGCTCATCTATATTGAAGGTTTCTACCTGAAGCTTTGGTTACTTTTATCAAGTAGATGAATATGATGCTGCTTATTCCTCCGTATCACTACTAAACAGGTATGCCATTTCCGAACTTCAGTTGCTTTTGTTATCTAGGAAGAACCATTTCTCAACACACTAATACACTAACATACTATCTACGGAGGATCTCACTGAACCCCAGACCACGTCCCCCAATGAATGATACAAACCAAGGTGTGCTAATAAGCCCTTCCTTAACCCCAGATAAAGATGCTGACAATCATACACCAGTGCATGGCATGCCGGTACTTTTTGAAAGGATGTCCATTGATCGATGTCTCTTGCATGGTGATACCCTTTTGCCTTTGCCTTGCACCCACTCCAAAACGATATACGTTTTGGTAGCATGGCAGCATGTCAGTGATCAAACATGTCTTGTTAAGAACGAGTTAAGTACCTAAACCATAATATTTGCTTCAAGGCTACTTGCTTCTAATGAACTATCCAAAGCTTCCTCTCTTCCACACCAGCTCTGGATTGGATTGGTTGGACACCGAATGTGAAATACCGTTTGATGATTTCAGCCCCACCCAGCCCATTCGACCTAACCTTCATATCTGTCTATGTGACTGATCTCATATCGATAATAGGTTCACCAAACTCTTACAAAATTACCCGTGTGAGGGGCAATATTAAAAGAAGCTCAGGGGTTAACGAAGCACAGGGGTCACAAATGAGAGAACACCCAATCCGTGCCATAATGACAAGGTAGGAAGACGTTTTTGAGTCTTTTACATTTTCTTAAGGCTTGGATGGATCAAAGGAAACGATTTGAGAGTGGGAAGTGTATTTGATACATATGGGGTTGATGGCTATTAATATCAACGATAGAGTAAGGTGCATTCTACTATGACATATGGATACACACACATTCACATACCACAATGGATTACCAAATAAATGTTTGGATATCTACCTAGGTATCTAATCTGAGTTGAAAGTTTAAAGAATGAGTATTTGATTGTTGATTTCTAGTTGAAACATTAAACATTCAATTATCAAATTCGAATTAGAACATTGATTATGCATGAGGTTTACTAGATATCCAACTCTATTCTTCCATCGCATGCGTATCTGCATGCAACAAGCCCTGGACAGGAGGAAAATTGATACCCCCGAGACCTGAGCACTGTTCATTCAAAATGCTCCGCTGCTGAACATGCAGTAGTGAACTCCACCCATTGGTGATCTCCGCATTTGATATGGATTTTATACATTATATGGAGCTTACCAAACTTATGCCAGTCTAGACCAAGTATTGTTTCTCCCTGTAGACTTGAACAATCTAATTTCATCTACCGTTCCAAACAACAGTGATCGCGAAGGATGAAAATCCACCCACGGTATTCCAGATAGACTCCGGATCCTCCATGTGATATTTATAATGCTCGTACGCCCCTCCCAATGCTCCTGGTATCGAAGACTTCAACTAAGCCTGCGCCAACACACTCTGCCAATATCCATTCAAACGATATTCCATAAAACTGCTTCCATTTCCTGGTTTTGCCAGGAAGAACGCCAGAGAATTCTCCCCTATGCCTCTTGGCCGCGCTAGTTGCTTCGTCTGTTTCGATTCCACCATCCCACCGCTGCCGTAGAAGAGATTCGGGTGCTTCACGATACTTTGATTTCGACAGCAAGGACACGAGGTGAAGGCGGGCATTACTCAGAAGTTTCAAAAATTGTCCTGTTGCTGGAAGGGAAAAAGCGAAATCACCCTTTCCCGACAATCGAGCACCGCCTCCACTCCCTCCAGAAGCATGAACAGCACCTTCACCACCAACAGCAGCTAGAGATCCGGAACCTGCCCTTGAGATACTGTCTAGTGAAGTAAGGGTTCCTTTTGAACCGTCACCTGGCCTCGAGAAATGATCTGTGACCGTGTAATTGGTCGTTGACGAGGTAAGGAAGCCAGCATGTATAAATTTGTGGGCGTTTTCTTCCGTGAATTGGGATCTAGGAAACTTCAGCGCGGTAGGATTTTCACATAATAGTTTCTTTAAGTCTTCTTTTGAGGAAGCTGTAAGGTTGCTTCTCTCTATCATGATCTCTAAATCCTTCACCAATATCAAAAATTCCCCAAGGCTTCCTCTCCCACCTACAACAACTTTTCTTATCGCCCCTCCATGTACTAATTCTACGATCTCTCGCTCAACAGCAGTAGGAGAGTTTAGTAAAGCTTGAACATGTGAGACAGTAACGACATTTGGTAATGAATCCCGGTAGTTGAGGACCTCCGCAATTCGTGCTGAATTCATACCACTCCTCTGCACTGGCATATGGTTCCACATCCTACCCTTGATATATTGAATAGCTTGCGCAACATCCCGTAAGGTGAGATCAGTTGCAAGAGCTTTGACCAGACCTATATCATCAAGCTTATCATCAAAAAAGTCCTCCTCTTCATCACCATCATCATCATCATCACAGTCTGCTTTCGACTTCGATCGTCGTGGAGGTTTTCTTTTGGGAAGGGAAGAGAAGGGGGAGGATGAACTTCGCTTCAATGAAGGGGTAGACTTTTTGATTCGACTGGAGAGTGCTGCAGAACGATATAGACTCATGGTTGGAACAGATCAGAATTTCGTACTGCGTGATGATCAAGTTGACTGGAAGAAAATTGCCACTGCCTACTTCAACATAATTACACAGCTTGCCCTGTCCTGCCTCCTTGCTTATCCTTATCGGTTAGCCTTGCAGCTAGCCCTTCATATGCACGAAATAGAAGATACATAAAGCAAACTTACTCTTTGCAATGTTTAAGATCAAATAAATCATTAATTAGACCTCTTAAACATTTTAATTTGAGATTCACATACTAACATCATGATTTGAGATCAAGATATCAGTGTTTTTCTGTCTCTCTTTTGACTACTTTGTGGAGCTAGCCATCGGGATAAAGCTGGCCGACATCGATGACTAACAACACCCACCACATGCTACTCCATTGTCCACCCAAATGACTCTGGAATTGTACTCACCACGTCAACATTCACGGTTGAATGAGTAACAACATTCCCTCCTTTACCTAACTATATATACCTATCTTTCTATTCACAGGATAACCTGTGTATGTATACAAACTCTCCTTCACTCGTTTTACTCAAAGCTTATTCATCTTTCAGTTCCTTGTGTAGCACTTACTTATCAACAAAATCTACCAATATTCAAATACACTTCGATTTACTGTGTTGCAAGATGCCTCCAACAATCATTTTGATTAGGCATGCACAAGCATTCCACAGTTAGTTAGCAAGACTCATCTACACTACGGTTTCTGGCTAACATTGCACAAGATGTGTCTAATAAGTCATCCTGTAATATCATTTGTGACCTGGGCTGATTTTTCAGGGCACATAACTATGAGCTACATGACCCGGCGTTGACCGATCTTGGCTTCGGGACACAGTGTGATGAATTGGCTAGCCATCTTGAGAATGAAGTTCCACTGGCTCGGGAAATTGATCTCATTGTGGTGAGCCCCATGAGACGGACTTTGCAAACAGCGCAGCAAGTTCTGGGCTGGTTGATGAAGGGCGGTGTTCCCGTTATACTTCGACCTGAATGGCAGGAGTGCTCAAACCAGCCATGTGACACAGGAACTCCCATTGAAATTATGGAGAAGGAATGGCCACAATTTGACTGGTCGGCTGTTGATCCACTGTTTCCAGCAAAGTCTGGTCTGTATGAGTATTCGAAGGACGCTCTGACAGGACGAGGAGTTGCCGCTAGGAAATGGTTACAGCAACGCCCAGAGAAGGTTATTGCTGTAGTTTCTCATGCGGCATTTCTCCGGACTTGCGTCAGCTTCAGGCGATATGCGAATGCGGACTACCGGATTTTCGATTTTGCTGGTGGCGATAGACAAGAAAGCGCCGAGCTTGTGGAACGGGAAGTCACCGAATCCAAGGGCGGAGGGTTAGGGAAGAGTGCAAAGGGAGTTTTTGGAATGACCGTTAATGATTATCCTAGTGAGATTGAAAAGGACATTGGAGAAGCAACAACTGAGGTTCCAAAGTAGCTCGGGGGTGTAGGCTTAAGTTGAAGGAAGTTATGCATTGCTAAGATGATGTTGAAGATCAATCATCCTCTGAAATACCTGATTCGTGCACACTCTGAAAGCATGACTCTCTTCCATGATCTTATACCCAAACAAATCTCTTGTCCGGAATAAGTCATTCAAGCTACCAGCGCCCAATTCTCCAATCGCATCTAAACAAGGAAGTATACCTAGCATTCCTTGGATGTCTAAATCATATTTTGAGACCTTTCTTGTGTTCTGTTATCAGCACAGATCAGAAGCCGTGATTCCTTCTTGTGACCTCCCTTTGCTTCTTTGTATGCTCTTTCTAGTTTCTCTCCATCTCCCAGCATAGAAAATCATTCTACTTGTGCGAGATGTCTTTAAAGAAAGTGATATTTCTCATTGACTTAGAGTCGGTTACCAAGAACCATCCAGACGTCAAGGGCATTTACGGGGCGAGTGATAATTTCACCTTCACCCTATGTTCCCTTCTGGATCGAAAGGCTGAGAGTAAAATATCTGATCGTTTTCTATACTGGCTGACAAGACGATATTCTATATCATGAAAAGATTCTCTAGGAGCCATGTAAGAAAGATATAGTTAGCAGACATGATTAGCGACCTCGAAAGGATTGAAAAGGGGGGTCCAACATTTCAATCTCCATTTTGCATTCATTATTTTACTAATCATAGAAATCAGACAAAGAGCCATCATCCAATTGTTACACAATACCTTATCTCTTCTCATTATGTGTATCTCTCTGTTCTTTCTGAGCAAGATCAGGGCTTTAATTTTTCATCATGCCATATCTATATTGTAAATTGTTTAATTTGGCATCCAAAAAGATTTGAAACTTCAACGAATCTAAAGATCAAACTTTCTCATTGCTAACCGTCTTCTTTGTTATCTCTTCCATTGGAGACTCTAGATTTAACTTTATATTCGAAGATTAAGCTGTCGAGCAACTCCCCATCCATGCAAGCTTCGAAATCACCGATGAAACACGTCATGTGACTTTACTACAAAGACAGCACATGGACACGGTAGAAAGATCAACTACAAGGTAAGCTAGACAGCTACAATAGATATCAGGATAGGAAAAGGATCGAAAGCCGTGCACCCTGTCTTGCAGCATTTAGTGGATCGGGAAACTGTGAAAACTGTGAAGCGATGTCATTCAAGCAAGAAACAGGAATATGAACACTTTTCCACGATGTTATGTGTGGCTGGTGCCTTTTATGATGCAAGTAACGACGAAGATGGAGGATCTAGAGCAATCTATCAACGCTCAACCATCCTTCCGTCAATCTATCTCCGTGCCTGTTGACTAGATTAACGTCATTTTGATCGGATTTCCCCTAGAACAAGGGAACAAATACTCCGGGTTATCGAAATCGACGTTGAACAATCATGTCATCCCATGTCATCTCGTCGACTCCCTCTAGGGGATGCTATGTCATACCTCGGACCTGTGTTTTGAGATGTAGTGTCAAGACCTAAGGCAGGGAGGCGACAACCGGCGTAGATCAATTGGCCAAGGTTGTCGCATTTTCAGCCGTGGCTGAAGGTTCTTTGTCATGGACGACTACACCCATAAGTTGTCCGTCCAATGGTTGACCAACATTGTGGATTCGATGACCTTTTCAGAGCAGGACTGGGGGTGAACAAAAGTTACTACGGTGGAGAAAAGTCGGGAAGGAATACAAATACTTCAGAGGGGGTTCTGATCTGAGTAAGTTTCGTTCTATGTACGAGTATACCTATTTCATGATACTTTTACCCTGGCGTGTCCATGCAGTGCTGGAAGCAGTCACGCGATGGACGAAAGAAGGTATATCAAGCGAACCTTACATTGCAATGCTTTTCAATGATCTAATTCGAATTTGGACAATCAAATATTTTACCATTCTAGGTTTGATTTGATACTCCAGGGCTTGGGAAACCAGTTTTGGTGTGAGGTTCGGTTGTTTCATACAGATGAAGGGAGACAGTCAGAATTCGATATGCCCAGCTAGGCATCCGAATACTCACACACTATATATCAACCTTTGACTGTCGGATGTAAATTTGACTCTCTGAGGCTCAAATGCCGAGAATTCAAAAGATTTATAACCATTGCGAAGTGAAGTCTATACGGGGGTGGACCCTATACGTGATAGATGAGACAAGAATTGATGTGGCTGAGGAAGGAAGTTAAGAAAAGAACGAGAAGACTAAAACATCTTAAAGGCCCTCCAATCAAATCGATACATCCCCTAGTTTTTGCCTCATCGGATTTAGCTTTGCTCTCTTGGTAATTTGTCCACACGAAGCCGAAGCCATACATGCTTCAAATGATCACCGCCCAGCTGATAGATGACAGGTAAATAGGTAATGGATTATGGAAGCAGGATAGTCGTGACGAGATCTCAGAAAGGATGAGAAGGTGATGAACTGTCACTTGTGAGCCTAATACTGCAGATACTTCGTAAGAGTAAAACTAGAATCGTCAAATACCTGACAGCATGAAAACACACACTCTCTAGTAGAACCAAGAACCGAAACCGGAAAGACCATAAATATATACCTGATTGGGTGCTCTCTTCAATATTTATTATCAAATCAAGCAATCAATATTTCCGATCGTAAGTTGAATGAGTAGAGTTATACAGTCATAGTCTTTGAATCTATTGTTTATTTTTGAGTGCAGACGGATACTATTACAAAGTATTGCAATCGGTGTTTTCAAGATACCCAGATATGATTCTTCGCGAGTGATCTGCTCTATCGCTTTTCTCCGTCCATATAGAGACATTGAAGGGGCTACTACTTACTACCTCCTACTTACTATCTGTGACCTATGTATTCTCCATCCTGCCCTCCTCTGCCCTCCCAGGCATGAATGAACGCTTTGTGTAAAATGATCACTACCTCTGTACAGCAAGGGCTGGCTGGGTGTTGATGAGTCTCAGCTCTTATAAATCGAAGACTAGACTCAAAGCATAGATAGGTAGGCAGGTATCAATCTGTATACAGTAATTCATCTCCAGAGTTCCTGAGTAGGTAGGCTTTTTTACATGTCCTAGTACTTCCACACATAAAGAGTACATAATACATAACAACAATCATGAAAACTCACCGAAGCGTATGATTCAGTATTATTTGATACAGTCAACATTAGAAAGAGGGAAAAAAAGCATGTTTTAAGGCAAGAACAAGCTAAGCCTTGAAAGAGACTTGATCGCAAAAGAGTGGCGCTAACCTGGAAGTTCTATTGAGGCGCAATCAACCTTCAGCTTTATTTTCTATTCAGAACTTCTACTGCTTCTTGTTCATCCATCAGATTCAGTGTAGTGTACGCAGGAAAAGTCAGCAGCTCCCGGTGCTCTCCATTCTGTTTTCTCAATTCATCAATCCATCAATTCGCTTCTTTCTCGATTTTTGATCCTGTATCCTGTATCCTGTATCATTTATCTTTATCTACTTGAATGTTATCCAGTCTGTCTGATTATGTTCAGCGAGATAGCAGCCCTCGTAGCCCTGGATAATTACGTCGTTTAACACGGTTTGCGATTTATTCATTATACCCAGATCCAATATACGATCAAATCGCAGCTGTAGGTGCATCATGTCAATTGCAAAGCGTGAGCCGGTCGTTTCTAATTCTCTACAGAAGCCTTATGGTCCAGCAGAAATACCAGCCTCGCAACAATTTACAATCCGGTAGTGAAGACTCGACATGAGAGCTTGACTACATCACGAGCGTTATCAAGATCGCGAATCAAGAATTAGTGAATTACAGTGTCAATTTTTGACCCATTATAATATATCGAGTTCATGGCCTCAGAGCAAGAAACAATTTCCGCGACCGTACCAGGTTTTGCCGCGAACTTGTCAGACCCCGCCACTAAATCTACTCCCGCAACTTCAAGTCATCCCGAATCCGACAATACTAGACCAAGGTCTTTAAAACGAGGTCGGGCAGATCAAACACAACCTCCGACGACAAGTCTTACATCAATCGCGAACGCGGGGCTGGTTGTTTCGCCTTCAAAAGCACCGCGATTCGGCGGCACGTTCTCGCCCGTGTTTCCTGCTGCGCCGCTCACTGGGGCAACGGCCTTTGAAGACGAACGACGGAAGAAGGAAGAAGCGCAGAAAAGCCAAATCGGCGCCATGAGCAAGAATCCCGGTCATGAGGCTATCGCGTCTCTTTTAGGCGGAGGAGGAGTGAACGTGAGCAGAGCGCAAGACGCTCCCATCGCTGCAACCACCATGAGTGAGGGCATGCCCGCAGCTGCAAATTCATTGACAATTCCAACCACTATGCCATTTGACGAAAGGTCTGAAACCAGCCCGGCGAGCGTGGCAAGCCTTGCAAGCTTGGGTAGCACGGCTCAAATTGCAACTGCGAGTCCTACAATTGTCGCCAGTCCACCTGCCATGACAAATTCTTTAGAGACCGATGGTCGGGATGCGCGATCAGGTCTTAGTCAGCTTCAAGCTGCCATGGACGAGCAGCCCTCGAACAAGTCTATGTCATTCCCAGGCAATTTGGCACAGATAGATCCTTCACAATACCCTTCCCGAGGGATGAGCTTACCTATGCCCAATCAAAACCAGCAACTCCTACCAAGGTCACCTTCTCAAAAGAAACATAAATGTCCTTACTGCGAAACTGAGTTCACTCGACACCATAATCTGAAAAGTCACCTTCTGACACATAGTCAAGAAAAGCCTTACGTGTGCCAAACTTGCCAAATGAGGTTTCGTAGGTTACACGATTTGAAACGTCATATGAAATTACATACTGGAGAGCGCCCTCATATTTGCCCAAAATGCGATCGAAAATTCGCGCGTGGTGATGCACTTGCTCGGCATAGCAAAGGCCTCGGTGGTTGCGCCGGAAGGAGGGCGAGCATGGGAAGTTTCGGAGGGGACGACGAATTTGATGGAACCAATGTAGGGGAAGCTGATGAGAATGGAATGGACGGAATAATGTATACGAATGGCAACCCCCATCCCAACGAAGTTGACATGTCTGAAGAAGACGGCCGACGGTTTAGCCTGCCTAGTATCAAAGCACAGCATGTGGCTGGTAATGGTGGTAGCCAAGATAGTTATGGTTCTCACTCACGTACTCCAAGCACCTATCCTCCTGCTGGGCCGAGACAAAATGCTCCTACAGGTCTTTATCCTCCCGGTACGGATCGCGTGGGCTCTTCTAGTTCGGCTACATCACCTAGCATGCAGAACAATGTTATTGGTATGCACACACCAAGCAACAGTGTCTCATCAATGCATCTCGGCACTAGTCCTGGCTCGATGTTCTCCCAAAGTGGTATGACTGAGAGTCCTAAGCCACTAAGTCCGGCCGGTATGCATTCACACCAGCTTGGCCACGATTCTACCTCAATAACCAGACAACGATCACCTAGCTTGACCACTCAATTTCAGCAACAGCACTTTGGTCGTCATCAGTCTGGAAGGAGTCCACCTCCTGGAATGTCTTTACCATCGCCACACAGTGCACAGGGACCAAAACTCCCGGCTTTGGCTGGCTTAGCCCCCCCTGATACAAGATTTACATTGACAAGTCAAATATCCAATCAACAGAGCCCTGGAAATAATCAACAAGGTTCTCAGCAGCAGCAGCAACCAATACAGCAATCGTCATCTCCTACTTCATTGTTCCAACCTTCCAACCCCCTCCAAAGTCGAGGCCCACCAAGCCATCAGGGCAGTGGTGATAGTAGTAACAATCTGTTTGCATCTGGCGCCTCGGGCGTTTGGGCATATGTCACTACATTGGAGGAAAAACTCAAGCTATTTTCTGACAGAGTAATTGCCATGGAAGCTAAAGAGAAGAGCCAGGAAGAAAAGATTAAGGCTCAAGATGAGAAGGTGAATCAATTGTCAGAGGAGCTTCTTGCTGTTCGTAGACAATTGGGTTCTCAGAACCAAGGAACATCATAGCAACAATCACCATAGGACGCAAGTATACGCAGCTGTTCTATACCAAAATCACTTGTGGTGTACAAAGATATCCTGGCGTTGAGTAGCGAAAATTGGGGTCACGATACGCTTTGCGTGGACAACGAACCTTATGCACGAATTTCACTTCTTTAGTGGAGGAGGCGTTTTATTTTGGGAGGTGTCTTCACGGGACTTTCAAAAAATGGTAACACTACTTCTTCATAGAACTTGGCTGGCTTTCTCTCATTGTCGGCATACCCGGTTATTTCTCTCTTTATTCATGGTGAAGATATTTCGGGAGGAAGAGGTTTGAGGGAGGGGTGAGATATGTATTTATATTTTTGCTGCAATCACAGAATCGCAGCGGTTTGCGGTCTCAACGTATCTTTTTGCTGAGTTGGAAGTTTATGAGTTTTTAGCATGAGAATATGTGATGAAAGGCACCATTTGATGGAGACCTACTCTTTTGGAATAAGATTGAAGCTATGATTATACATCCTCAAGTCCTTGTCTAAGATAGAATATTGATATTCGCATGTAGATAGATATTGAGTAGGGGGTAGAATCGAAGGGCGGAAACACGAGAAGAAAATAATAGAAACCTGACATCGAATTGCTTACATAAAGAGTTCCATGCTTGTGATATTTCGAGGTTTTAAACTTCACATCAACAACTATTGAATAGATGTGCAAGCAAAATTAATTTAATTTGAATTTCACTAAGGATTGCAAAATGTTAAATACAGGCATATGGCATGGGTGGTTATGACGGCTTGTGGCTTGTTCAGGTACGGACTGAATGTATTGTACCATCAGTGGGGCAGCTCCACGATTTTTATTAGCGTACCATTAAGCCAAAGCTTCTTCTGACAAGAAGGAAAGAAACAGCTGAGAACTACTCTCCCTTCAATATTCAATATCAAATCAAACAAGCATTATTTCGATTCAATTTGTTTGAGAAATGTGTTTAGCAGCTGCTAGTCGAGAACGAGATTGGTTTCTGTTGCACCTAAATAGATATCAATGTTCTTATTGCGCGTCAAACTACCAGTGTTATCAATGTGTAGTTTTGTGTAGGTAATTGAGTGAACCGCTTTTTTTGCATCGATACACGGAGCCAAGCTTCCCTTTTCTCAATCCCGTTCAAAGAGAGGCACGTCATAGTCTAGAGTTATTTTTGGTCAATGCGAGACTGGTCTGCTTATTAGATATCCGAGCTGGAAAACAGTAGTTCCTTCCTTTCTAACCACCTAGTATTCTGTATCTGTTTTACTTGCTTGTCTTTTCAAGAGATCGATCAATTCTACACGGTTCGCGACGGGGTGCATTCATTACAATGTCAGGACCAACGTTAAATCCAGAGCCTGCTCTGCCAGAAGAACGCGAAAAGTTGAACCTTCCACCCAAAAGTTATGCCGATGCTGCCGAGGAAACACCAGCATCACCAGACGATGGAAGCAATGAAAACAACGAAAATAAAGTGAATGGTGTGAATGGACAAACTGCCCCGAATGCGAATGGCACGGGCAAAAATGAACCTAAGCACAAAGTGTCAGTTCTGAGGATCGTGGATACGAACGGTTCGGATTCTCCCAAATCTGCCGACGAGCAGGATACGAGACCATATTTCGATAGGCAGGAGTCGAAAAGAGAGTACTCGGCAAAGGTTTGTGCTGGAAGGAGCCTTCAATTTTTTTTCTGAAAGCTAACATTCCAGGGCCTCGACGATACCCCGAAAAGCCCTCCTCGACAGAGGCACCGAAAATCATCTTCCCAAAAATCAAATGGGTCTAATGAGAATGGCCAGGACGCGAACACAAATACAATGGCTGATACTCAAAACAATACCAAGCATAACACGGCCGTCATCAAAAACGAAAAAAATGGTAGCAAGCTCATCAGCGTGAAGCCTTCAGGGGATTACGAAAAACAGCTTCAAAGGGACCACAGTGAGGCCCCAAAGCCTAAAGACGAAAAACTGGTTAGTGGGAGACAAGCTGGACAAAGATGGCATACAAGCGGCATTCGATGGGCCCCAATGAATGTTCCACTTCAACGTAGACTTCAAACCTTGGTGGTACTGTTTCACACACTCTGCATCGCCATTTTTGTATCCATGTTTTTTTTCCTATGCGCGATACCCCTTTTCTGGCCAATATTAATCCCATACATGATCTACCTCATCACATCCAAGGCTTCAATATCTGGGACTTTGAGCCATCGTTCAAACTTCTTCCGGTCGCTACCTGTGTGGTCATTGTTTGCATCTTATTTTCCAGCCCGGTTACACAGAACTCAAGAGCTACCACCGACGAGGAAATACATATTCGGATATCATCCCCATGGTATAATCTCCCATGGGGCGTTTGCAGCCTTTGCCACTGAAGCCCTTGGGTTTTCTCAGCTCTTCCCGGGTATCAAGAATACACTTCTCACGTTAGATACTAATTTCAGAATACCGCTATATCGTGAATACGCTTTAGCAATGGGGCTTGCATCTGTGTCCAAAGAATCTTGCGAGAATCTACTTTCAAAGGGCGGACCAAACAAGGTATGTTCGAGCAATCGTATCCATGATCAGATGCTAACTATCAAACCAGGAGGGCATGGGTCGCGCAATTACTATTGTTGTTGGAGGCGCAGCAGAATCACTGGATGCACAGCCATACAGTCTCAGATTGGTCCTTAAACGTCGCAAGGGTTTTGTCAAGATGGCCATCCGAACCGGTGCAGACTTGGTTCCGGTTCTAGCATTTGGCGAGAATGATCTTTATGATCAATTTTCAGCCGACTCACACCCATGGATCCACAAATTTCAATTACTGGTTAAGAAATTGATGGGATTCACCATACCCCTCTTCCATGCTAGAGGTGTCTTCAACTATGATGTCGGGCTTATGCCATATCGAAGGCCTTTGAATATTGTCGTCGGCCGGCCGATTAAAGTAATTCAATCTAAAACGCCAGAACAACAGGATATTGATCGCATTCACGAGGAATATGTGACGGAACTTGAGAGGCTATGGGACTTATGGAAGGACGATTTTGCTCCTAAGAGGAAGGGTGAGCTCCAGCTCGTTGAATGAAGCTTTCCTTTGTAAAGGTTTCTTTTCATGGCATTTTGGGATTTGGCATGTTTATCAGCGCAAAAGGGATTCACTTCTATGTATAAATAATATTATTTGGCACTCACATTTACACATCGACATTAGTTTACAAGTCAAACACACTGCGCCTAGCGTTAGCAAGAGCAAGAGCATGAGCGGAATGATGGATGTTCTTCATATCGTTAGTGGCTAGCGTTACAATTGTTCATGATATCCATTGCCCTTGACATTATTGGTAAATGTGGAAAGAACAGTGAATGAAGCTTGCAGTCCGATTTTCATATTTGAATGTGCCAGTTCGGTTGTATGACCCTACTCATATAAATTATCGATATTATCTATATGCTCCAGATCGTATCAATCTCCCAGACGAGTAATATCTTTCAATATCACTCGAATGTCTCGAGACCAATGAAATATTGCGCTTTGAAATATGGATCATCTTTTGAGTTCATAGGTGGACTTTGTTTGACAACGACTACTTCGTACAATGACTAGTAATACCAACGATATAATAGACACAAAGGGGGATGGGCTGTTAGAGATCGGAGTGAATTCACCTAGTATTCATTGGGTAAGGATTCCTTCCAATCTGTTCAACCCCTTGGAATCTGGATGTTTCCACACTAGACTAGTAGACGGAGGTTATTATCTAATTCGGATCTTAAGCTGGAGGCACAATCCTGAGATAATCATGTCATCACGCCGAAAGTGCCAAATATGTTTCGATGATGAATGACCTCCTGAGCCCATCAGCGCGGTATTCTCATGGCTCGTACGATACATCGAACACCTACACTCGTCTGCAGACTGGAGCCAATTTCATCAGCCATGGCCTAGTGGAATTGTTCAAGCGAAAATTTAGCTCAGGTACGAACACGAAATCGGAGTGGCCAATCAACGCATTTGAAATTTGAACTACGGTAAGATACCCTGCTGTCTCCTTTTGAAGAAATATCCCATTTAAATTGTCGACAATTCGCATTCGCATTTCTGGCACGACAAGTCTTCTCAACTTTCTTTTCTCTACTTTGTACACAACCTGTTTGCGTATTTGTGTACCGGCATCATATGCGATGGGTTTTCTTGAAGCTGTAGCCGGGCCATTGGCTCAGGAAATTTCGCAGCGGTCAACTGGTGTTGTTGTAGCTGCTGGCGTGGCAGCATTCATCGTTTTATCTGTCGTTCTCAATGTTTTGAACCAAGTGTTATTTGCAAACCCCAATGAGCCTCCCATGGTCTTCCACTGGCTCCCAGTAATTGGTAGCACTATCACTTACGGTATGGACCCTTACAAATTCTTCTTCGATTGTCGCGCAAAGGTATGTATTTTTATCCCTGTGTTTATTGTTTGGAGACTAATGTTTGTGTATTAGTATGGTGACATTTTCACATTTGTCTTGCTTGGAAAGAAGACTACCGTATATCTCGGACGCAAGGGCAACGACTTTATTCTCAATGGCAAGCTCAAGGATCTCAATGCGGAGGAGATATATACTGTTTTGACAACCCCCGTATTTGGCAAAGATGTAGTTTACGACTGCCCAAATGCAAAGTTGATGGAGCAAAAGAAGGTCAGTTTGTTACAGGCAGTAAACAAGGGGACTTAATGGCTGACAATGCTGCAATAGTTCATGAAAATTGGCTTGTCTACAGAAGCTTTCCGATCCTACGTCCCAATCATACAAATGGAGGTGGAAAACTTTATGAAGCGTTCTTCGGCGTTCAAAGGTCCAAAGGGAACTGCTGACATTGGTCCCGCTATGGCTGAAATCACCATCTACACTGCGTCGCACACTCTGCAAGGAAAGGAAGTCCGCGATCGATTCGATACCTCCTTTGCCGCTCTCTACCACGACCTCGACATGGGCTTCAGTCCTATCAACTTTATGCTTCACTGGGCCCCTCTTCCTCACAACCGTGCCCGCGATCATGCCCAGCGAACTGTAGCCAAAACTTATATGGATATCATTCAAAGCCGACGTGCTCAAGCTACGGAAGCAGAGTTCAAATCTGATATTATGTGGCAGTTAATGCGCTCGTCTTACAAGGATGGAACTCCAGTTCCAGATAAGGAAATCGCTAACATGATGATTGCTCTTCTCATGGCCGGACAACATTCTTCCTCATCTTCTATCTCGTGGATTATGCTTCGCCTCGCCTCACGCCCAGACATTATGGAAGAACTCTACCAAGAACAAATCCAAGTCTTAGGTGCTGATCTCCCTGCTCTCAAGTATGAGGATTTATCCAAACTTCCTCTCCATCAGAACGTTCTCAAGGAAACTCTACGCCTCCACACCCCAATCCATTCTATCATGCGCAAAGTTACTACACCAATGCCAATCAGCGGAACCAAATATGTCATTCCAACATCACATACACTTATGGCATCTCCTGGTTGCACAAGTCGAGAGGACGAATTCTTCCCCGAAGCACTTGAGTGGGATCCTCACAGATGGGATCTTGGTTCCGGCCGTGTTGTTGGAAATGATCAGGATGAGGAATTCCAAGATTATGGTTACGGAATGATTAGCAAAGGCGCTTCCAGTCCTTACCTTCCATTTGGTGCTGGCAGACATAGATGTATTGGTGAACAATTCGCCACTGTACAGCTTGTCACTATCATGGCAACGGTCGTTAGATTGTTCAAATTTAAGAACATTGATGGCAGCAAGGATGTGATTGGTACCGATTACGCAAGTTTATTCACCAGGCCATTGGCACCAGCCGTTGTAGCTTGGGAGCGACGATAAATGAACGGATGGATTAATGGAGGATAGGTTACAATGACGACATGGCATTGCGTGGAGTTTTTAATGGTTCGATGCTCATAGACATATTAATAATATACCCCGACTTTTTAATCTTTCAGAGAAGGGCCAGTTTTGGGGGTGAAGGTACAATGTAGTTGATTGAAAGATATTCCCTGTATGTTAGAGTCTTGTCATATATTGATTGGTGAATTGGTGAATTGGCACCATTTTAAGAGGATAAACAATATTGTTCAGTTGTAATTGTACTCAAGCATTGTTCAATGTACTCGGTTGCAACTCGAGGGAAATGTGAAGGGTGGCGGAAGGAACGGAACGGAACAAGCAAGTGATTGATGCAAATGATGCCAATGTGATGAAGTGGATTCTCCTTCGGAAAACGGATAAGTGGCTGGCGGTTGACATGCACGAGGTACAGTAATTGGATTGAGACCCATGGAACATTGCGCATACATGGGACACCCTTTTTGCCGGATTTGCCTCTGGTGATTGGGGAATGTTTCAATCAAGTTTTTTCCGGCGAACGGAAGAGCTTGATAATGTGTGGCGATTGTGATAAGGCTGAATGTGCGTATGTGAGTGTATGTGAGTGTATCAGAAGCACAGAAGCGAAAGCACAGAAGCAGAAGCAGAAGCAGAAGCAGAAGCATCACTTATTGTTGTGATATCATTGCGTGTGTGTATTATTGCTATAGACTTGGATGCCTGGCTATATTTTAGTACCAAGGTGCACGTGGGCTTCTCATTAGCACGACGAGGTATAATATAATCGACACTTTGCGTTTCTTGTTATACACCCCATGACTAGCACGACTAGCACGACCAGCACGACCGGCACGACTGTATATTGTTATTGTATCTATCGAAATTCTTTCCAGCTATATATCACCCAGGGATCATCTTCCCACCCACCTGCCTACCCAAGTAATATACAACGCATGCAAGACTAATGGATATGTCCCATCAACCAATAAACCAACCATCACCTCCCAATTCAGACCCAGAAGAAGTTCCCCAAGAATTTACCGATGCTGGTCTGCTCAACAAAACAATTTCCCGCAGACTATATCCGAATTTAAAGCTTGCCGTTTCCGGATTAACTCGTTTTATCCTACCTGCTTAGTTTTATATTGGACATTTGAGACCCCTCGGACCAAAAAGTAACTTTCTTAACTGATCAACCAACTCTTCGGCCATCTGCTTGTTTCCTATTCCGCTCCAATCGATTTTACTTTCACATGTACTCTTGTGATACCGGTCAGAAGTCTTTTCCACAAGAACATACTTTTACCTCTTTACTCACCGTTTCTCTTTCTGCATCCCTCCATATCGTTCCTCGCTCTTCTCCTAATCTATCTTTTGTTGCCGTCCCCGTCTCTCCTGTTCTCCCACCTCATATCATTCTACGAAATTCGCATTCCTCGCCACATCTTTTCTATGCTACACTTTGACGACTAGAAGCCAATTCGTTTCACAGACGATCAATATTGTGAACCAGAGAATATACCTGAACCATGGTTTGCGCAGCGTCATCTTTGACGGTGGAGTCTTACGAAGATGTTACCGCCAGTACGATGGCTTCGGGGAGAGAAGAAGCCAAACCCCTAAGCAAGAGACGACATTCTTCCTTTCACCCACGACGAAAAAGCAGTGAACAAGTAATGGATGGCGAGGAAAGTCTTATGCTTAAGGTATTTTTTAACCAGGTCACTTTTTATCCTGTGGCGCATAAATCCTAACCGAAAGAAAGGTCGATTTATTCCTGTCAGAACTCGAGCGCAGATTAGATTTCATTGAGAAATACGGGAATCTTACCTTCGATTCGAGTATCCTGTGGTCATACGCAACATTGCAGGCTGTAAGGGAGAGATGTTCGCAGGTTTCTGGCGAAGTGTTAGGGGCTACGAAAAGGAGAGCGAGAATTATGGTTGACACGGTTGAATCGAGATACCAAGATGCTTTGGTGGCGCATGAAACATTACATGAGAAGATTCATACGGGGATTGGGTTGTTAGAAGGTATCCTATCAGAATTCGAAACGAGAGCATATAGAGTCAAGGAAAAGGGATTAAGGGGTACAGCGGAAAGCTTGATGGACGAGGGGCGCAAAATTGTGGATGAGGGTTTGGAAAAAGCCAGAGAAGTGGTCGATGAAGGTTTCGAGAGAGCCAAGAAGGCAGCCGGGACGGTAGAAGAACACATCGAAAACGCCATAGCTCGAGCGAAGAAACACGGGCTCATCAGATACGAGGACCTACCTACTCCATGGCGTGTCAACCCACATATCGTCAAAGGTTATCGCTTTACCGAATCCAAAGTGGAATGCGTCCAATCGATGTTCGGATTGTCAAACGAAACTGTCAATATCTGGTCGCATGCAATCGGCTTGCTCATTGTTCTATCAGTCGCATTTTACTTCTACCCCTCCAGCCACGCATTTTCCCTTAGTACAAACGCTGATGTCTTCATTGCGGCATGCTTCTTCTTTGCTGCTTGTAAATGCCTAGTCTGCAGTACTATGTGGCATACGATGAACAGTGTAGCTGATCAAACGCTCTTGGAAAGGTTTGCTTGTGTTGATTATACCGGCATCTCCTTACTCATTGCTGCTTCTATCATGACAGCTGATTACACAGCATTCTACTGCGAGCCTGTAAGTCGTTGGGCATACATGGGCATAACTGCTGCTTTAGGCTTAGGGGGTGTTATTCTTCCTTGGCATCCAACCTTCAATCGACAAGATATGGCATGGGCACGTGTCGCCTTCTACGTCAGTCTCGGCGCAACTGGTTTTGTTCCTGCCTTACAACTTAATCTCACTCGTGGTGGAGCATGGGCAGCAGAATTCTACGCTCCCCTTGCCAAGAGTGTTACTGTTTATTTAGTCGGAGCATTCGTTTATGCTAGTCAAGTACCTGAACGATGGTGCCCAGGTGCCTTTGATTATGTTGGAGGTAGTCACAACCTTTGGCATTTCGCAGTATTGGGTGGCATCCTCTTCCATTACGTAGCGATGCAAGAATTCTTTGCGAATGCATTTGCGAGAGCCGAAAATGGTTGCACGATGTACTGATTTATTTCTTGATCATCATGGGTTAGAGATTATCCAAAGGTTTATTCTATTGCATCTTTTTAATTACGTTTGAGTTGGGCATGGCGAGGGCGTTTGGATATTGCACAAGGCGTTGCATTACATTGCACTTCATTAGAGCAAAGTAGACTAGATGAAGAGGTAGAGACGGAATCATTTCTAAGGAAAAGTTTGTTAAGAATGCATGTTGGTCGGAAATTTACATGAGGGACTAGCAGATGTCCTTACTTCAATCCTATAATGACTCAAAAGAACAAGCCACTTTAAAACAATTTTGCAGAGCAAACTAATATGATACCAATTTTCTTGTCCAATAGATGCTTACATGTATGGGGTGAATTCGCATGGCATGATTATTTTGCTATGTAAAGTGGGTGGAGTGACCCGCCTCCAGTTGAATACTAAATGGGTGTAATTATCTAGAAAGCGGATATCAAATCTGCGCAACCTGACTCTCCCAGCGAGCGGCGTCGTTATTCATCTTCGTCTATGATTTCTATGATCGATCGTATACCCCGCGCTTCTTCCAGACTCCATCTCGACATATCGATATATCGATATATTACACACTTTACATGTTATATATA